>CP139508.1:230344332-230367325 GCA_021014915.2 Artemisia tridentata subsp. tridentata | reverse complement strand
TGAACAATATACGCAATATTTACCGGTTTGTGACCTATTTGACCTGTTACTACTTAGAAAAGTTACAGTAATGGTCCATGTGGTTTGCGTTGACTTTCACAGTTCGTCCATTGACTTTTTTTTTTCACTTAGAAAAGTTACACTAATGGTCCCTGTGGTTTGCATAGACTTTCACATTTAGTCCATTTTTTGCACGTTTTCGTTTATTTCTCGTTCTTTTTTGCACGTTTCGTCCGTTTTTACAGTTTTCGTCCGGTTTTTTGCACGTTTTTGTCCGTTTTTTCACGTTTTCGTCCGATTTTGCACAATTTCGTACATTTTGAATGTTTTCATCCGATTTTATACGTTTTTGTATGTTTTCATCTGTTTTATACATTTTTGTCTGTTTTAAAAGTCAACTGATGTTCATTAGGAATGCCCATCATGAGAGTGCTTCTAGCCTTAACCTCCAATCTTCTTTGTGCCTTTTCTTCAGCAGTTTTAATAGGCACAATAGTCACAACACCAGCAGCAGATGTTTCAATATTTGGTAAGCTATCACCAATCTCTATGACCTCCCACAGAGAGTAGTCAATCATCTGAATATGCTGCTCGATTCTCATTCTCCAGAGCTTATACTCACCAGGCTTGAGCATTGACACCTTTGATGCAGCAGTCATATGTGTAGACTCTGAATCCATGTCTTTAGTAAGGTCTAAACAATCTCGAGATTAAACAGGTTCTTCTTGATCACAGCTTCTAGATCACAAGCTCTGATACCACTTGTTGATCCCAGTTATGCACTTGATCGAATCCCTTAGCTTGTAAAGGTTTAGTTATTTTGAATGAATTCAACACAACTAAGTATAGAAACTGTCTTTATGTTTATCAAATACAATGTGGAATCTTGTACTTGATCTTAAGAAGAACTTTGTATTAATTGTAACAATAAACAAAGAACACAATTATATCAAACAAAACGCTTCAGTATTATTGACTATAATACGAATACTCAACAGTATTAGGGTTTTACAACCTTGAAGCTATAACTTTATGACTCAATGAATACGTATCAATCTCTATGCCCTAGGACCTCCTTTTATAGACTAAGGAGTCCTAGTCGGCTTACAATAACTTTCTATGCAAGATAAATCTTTTTAGAATCTTTTCTATACTTATCTAAACATACTATACATATCAAACCGACTCAAATACTCCAGAAGCACTAATAAACAATCAGCAATACTAATCTTTACTCTGGCAGCATTAAGTCTTCAGCAGTAGTAAGTTAGTACCAGCAACACTAACTTTTCTTCCAGCAACACTAACATACTTAGTGTATTTCAGCAACATTACCAATAATAGTAATGTAACACCCCCAATTTCGTCTATGCAGCGGAATTCAAATTAGGTGTTACTTGACAGTACAATAGTCATAATAATAGAAAACGATCTCTAACTGAGTCATTTAAAAAGTCTTATCATTCGAATAATTGAAATATATCAGAGTTTACAAAGATAGGTCCCAGTTGGTTCCATGTTTGCAAAATACATCAATAATAAGTATTTGATGTTTATCGAATGATAAAATAGTTATAGCCTTCTTGATTGATTCCGTGCCCCTCCGTGCCAGCCTCTAACGTCATGGACCTGAAATACATGCTTAAAACTGTCAACACAAAGGTTGAGTAAAATTCATAGAGTTTATTAAGTGGTTGAACACAATATGTTTGTAGTGTGAGTTATGATCTCACACTCATGGTTGGAAAACAAAACAGTTATTATTGCTCATAAATACAATTACCACACAGGGATAGTGCTTTTGTTGCTCTAGGTTACTAGCACCGAAGTCTTAAGTTTTCTAGTTTCTGCTTAGTTCACAATTGTACCTAGTTCGTTAGTTCGAGATCATACCAAGTCCATTAGATTGAGATTATACCAAGTCCATTAGATTGTGATCATACCAAGTCCATTAGATCGTGATCATACCAAGTCCATTAGATCGTTATTGTACCAAGTCCGTTAATTCAACAAATGATTTATGATTTGCCGTTATACCTAGTGTTAGCAAATATAGTGCGTCTGTCTGCCTTAACTGGGTCAACACTAACGGTTACTTTAATCCCAATAGATCTAACCATAGTATTCATACTTACTACGCATAATGCTCAATGGTCCATGATAAAGAAACTCTAAGTAGGGCAATAATGTTACTTAGCATAAATAAACATTTAGTTCAGATAAGACATACAATTTGCAAATAATCGTGATTGTCATAAAATAGTTGCGCATGTATCTCCCCCAAAGAGTTTAATAAACAAGTACAAAAATGGGGCTATGACTCACAGTAATACATAAAAGTTTAGAGTACTTGTGAAAGTAAAAGCAAGTAGTTGAGCATGTATCTCCCCCAAAGAGTTTACAAAACAGTTAAACGATAGAAAATGGGGCTATGAACTCACCGTGAGTTGGATGATGTTTAAGGATATAACGAAATTGCTGGATAAGCCGGAAAAACCTCTACGTGAAACCTACAATAGAACTTTGCGACTTAGGTTTGGAATAATGTCTAAGAAAACATAAACGAGTCTATATATGTCATTATATTGATCATGATGTAGTACTTGGTAGTTTTGTGTATGTCGTTTTATAGAAACGGTTTATGAAACATTTTTAGTTTATAAATCTCGTACTACCGTTCGGGCCATCATAATTCAGAGGTCATGTAGTAAACTTTCGAGGAGCTAGGACACTTTAATTCGTAAATCCAGCAACTCGTCGATCCGTTTACCCAAATGAAACCCCTCACATGAAGCTCCCTAGTTTTGTAGTACTCGATTATGGAAAACATAAGTTTTGCTTGTTTGATTACGTGACATATAAGTTAAGTGGTTACATGGTTTGCAAAATAAGTTTGGTCATAACCCGCAAGTGAGTTTGGGTAAATCTAAATGTCTAATGAAAGTTATATGGTACTTGATTTAGTGTAAGTAACTTAAATGGTTTTATAAGTTCTCGTCGTTTTACAAAAGTTACTATTCTGAAGGTAAAATAAACTTAGGAAAGTTTATTTTGAATGAAGATTATAGTTTTATGAAGTTCATTATGTTTAGTGAGTAATTAGTTTTGAAATCACATGGTTCTTAATTACTTGACAAGTGAAAAACTAAACTTTTGACGCCGAAAAACTGTTTTACATTTTGAGGCAGAAAACTGCCTTTGTTTGGTGTTTTCAGGCCAAGTTTCCTCAAATTGGTCGTAAAACATCCTTCCGAACAACTTTCGTGTTTTAACTTTTTGATGAATCGGACCTGAAGAGCCTCTAAAATTTTCCAGATCTGGGCAGTGAGCTTGTTGGCAGTTTTTAGGTTCCATGTTTTGCTAACTTCTTTTTATTATAACTTTTGACTCGTTTATTCGTTTTGGGTGATTCAAATTGCTACATTTTCCTTGTAAAATCCTCTTTAACAATAAGTAATTTCCCAAGGTCATGGGTATTTATTTTGGTCATGTTTCATAGCATAAATTCACTAATTTTACTTGTTTACTTACATAGGTTAACATATAAATGTAAGCTTGATTTCTAAGGATTTGTACATCATATGATCAATATAACTAGACATATATAGCACAGATTAAACATATTTAGGACATAACAAGCATGAAATCATAGAATGATGGTGGTGATTATGTGCTTACAAGTTTTGGTCTAACAAAAGGGAAATCAAGAATCAAGAACTAGGACAAGGACTTAGTGCTATTCCTTCACTACTCTTGTATGATCAAGGTTGTGCTAGGGATTGTGCAAGACTTTGATAAGTCCTTGGTGACTTGAGTGGATTTAAACTCAAGAGAATCACCAAAGAATGCAAATGACTTGATGTGGTGAACTTCGAGCTTGATACTTGAAGTAATACTTGAAGTTGGAAATCAAATGGAGAGTGTTTGTGTGTATGAGGTTGTAAACCACCAAGAAGAGGCCAAGAGGAGGTTTATATAGCCTTGGTTTAGTTAAAGGAGGTGCATAATACTTGACTTAGTCAATGGAGGTGCAAGTGTAAGACTTATAGATATTTAGGAGGCTTAGTGAGGAAGTTTGGACACATGTTCTAATCCTAAGTGATCAAGGCTTCATCACAAGCCAACAAGGCTTGTGAATCCCCCTATAGTTGGCCATATGGTGGATAGGGTGACTAGATGGATAAACTTGGTATTATCTAGTTTACGGAGTGAGTTTTGGTCCCGTTAATCGCTAACTGTAAGTCGTTAAGTCACAAAATGTAAAACCAGGTATCGTAAAAATATGAAACTTGTAAAAATGATTAAACTTATCATTATACTCCATATTAATATATAAAATGAGTGATAAATTCATCGGGTTGCTTAAATGCTGTTAAAAATGGAAACGTAGGTTTACAACGCGTAAATCGCGTAAAACGCAGAACTGGAAAACGTAAAATTCCAAAACTTGTGGAATTGTCGTAAGATGTGAGAAACTCATATTTCTATTGTTTATAATGTTGAATGGACATATCGGGATGCTTGAATGATGTTTAAACCTAAACTCTCAGACACGGTTTTGTGAAATCGGTCCTGAATGGATTCAACGTTCGTCGTCAGGACGACCAGTCGAGTATCAACTAACTTGTCATGATAAATGAAAAAAAATTACGAGATGAATAGTAATAGTGAATAGTAAAAAAAATTCAAAAATGGATAGTAACCTGAAAAATGCGAATTGTTACAAGTAATATACACTAGCAGTCTTAATCTTTGTACCAGTAGTAGAAACATACTTAGGTTGTGTTTGTTTTTTCCATTCAGATCTGAATGGCGTCTGAAGTCTGATTCGGTCAGACGTAATCAGATTCAGACTGTTTGTTTTTTTTCAGATCTGAAGTCTGAATACATCTGAATAGGGTCTGATTCGTTCAGACATTGAATAACATCTGATTACATCTGAAAAGCCTAAACTTTAGTGATACTTCTTTTCAATCCTTATCTCCTCATCTTGGTCTTGATTTTTTATTAATAATCACGAATGGAGGGTCGTTTGGTTTGTTTTATAGCGAAACGATTGTTTTTTGTTTATTCAGACATTTTATAAAAACAAACAGTCTAAAATAATTCAGATTCAGACTTTTGGACCAGGTAATCAGATTCAGAAGTGGTATTCAGATTCAGACATAAAACCTCTTAAAAAACAAACAGCACCTTAGAGTATTTACATTTAAGTACCTGAGCAGTCTTAATCATGTGAGTAGCCTTAACATCATAAGCAGGATTAACACCTTGAAGCCTTTAAATCCCAACAATCCTCCCCTAAAATTGATATTTTCTTCCAAAATCATCAAGTTTCCTTCAAAGTGTAAATCATCACCAGGAGGATGCTTTCAAACACTTTATCTCATTTTATTATAATCAGCACCATAAAGTTGTTTCTCCAACTTCTTGAGTAGCTGATAAACCATTTCATACCAATAATCAATTTGAAGTTTAACTTTTCTCTTCAGCATCATATCAAGTTTACCCTTACTTAAAGGATAATCTTGCTCAAATAGCATGTAGATTTGCAGTCCTTTCATCATCACAATATGAACTCTACATGATTAAAAAAGCTTCCAAAGAACAACTTTATTATGAAACTGTCCAGACCATACACTATCTTATGGATGTGGTTCAAACATAACTTTTAAATTACCCCAGAGAATCCTATCCAAAATGTTATCTAGCCTAGTTAACCCATACATATTCTTGACTAGCTTCCATAGAGTCTCTAAGTCTTCTCTATCAAATTTTCTGAGCATCTGTGCCATGGTGACAAACCTTTGAGACTGTCCACCAACTCTTATTATTTCCCACCAAGCAGTCTTTCCATGATGCCCAGTATGTTGATGCAAATAATGTTTTAAAAACGTTATTTATATCTTTCGATAACTTCACGTTTTGAGGATGACAAAATGTGAAATCAATTTACGTTAAAATTAACGTAAACAAGTTTTTAGTCGAAAGATCCCATTTCTACACAAATCACTCTAGGTATGAACAAACAAATTTACAACTTGACAAATGATCAAAGAAGTGAATTTGTGTTTAAAACTTCACATTTTTTTAAAAATATACTTTACAAGTTATTTTTGAGATATTAAGAAATGTTTTATTGGAAAAATAAGTTTAAATATCATAACAACTATTTCCCCCCCAAAATCAGCTCCAAACTTCCCCAAATAAACTTTCACCACTAAAGACAAAAATAGGAGCGTTTTTATCTGGCACGGTACCACGGTACCACTAAATTTAGTGGTACCGTGTGACATTTAGTGGTACCGTGCACTCATAACGGATAGATTTTTTCTGCCTATAAATACCAGCCCTCTTCACAGTTTTTGGGCATCCTTTTTCACACATATCTTTCTGAGTTCAATACTCTTATCACATCTTCTCTTCTTGATCATTTAGTTTAGTTTTCTTTTGTTTAAAGAGTGATCCATTCATCCAACCAAGTGATCACCTTCATTCCTCTACTAGTGCAAGAGAAGAACACAAGGTATCCAAGAAGATACAAAGTGTTGTAGTTATAGTTAGTGCACTTGTAACACTTGTTACATACTTGTTGTATTCTTGTATACATCAAGTTCATTTTTCTTTTTAGTGTTTGTGAGAGTAGATGATAGTGATCTTTTCGAGATCTTGGAGATCTCTAGTAGCTTGTGGGCTTATGTGTTGATCAAGTGGATCAAGGGTAGATCGTGTAGATCGAGTCAAGTGTGTTGATTGTGTGAAGTAGAAAGGATTGTGTGGATCGTGTTAGATTGGTACTAGCTAAGATTAGTACCCGAAATTTAGCTTAGTGTCGGAAATTAGGATAAGCGACGTTGTACGGTTTTCTCCGCCTGAAGGCAGCTTTGTTGACATAGTGCTTGAAACTCTCAAGTGTGGCACTCGGGGAGTGGAGTAGGGCGAGGAAGAGCTTATTGACCGAACCACTATAAATCTCTTTGTCCCGGTTTGATCTTTCCATCTCTTTTCTTTACATTCATTATTTATATTAGATAGTTTAGTTTAGTGTTCATATTGGTGTTGATTGATTACATAAAAGATTCGAATCAAAGTTTTTCAAAAGTAAAGGTTTGAAACAAATTAAAAACCGGTAAAACTATTCAACCCCCCTTCTAGTTTTCCACAATTGGTACCAGAGCCACGTCAGTCAAGATTTTAAAGTAAATTGTATTTTAAAACTTGAATTGATCAATGGATTCCGACAAATATCAAGAAGGTCAATCTATGCAAAGACCACCACTTTTCGAAACCGATTGTTTTATATATTGGAAAACAAGATTCGAAATGTATGTGAAATCAAAAGACATTGATCTTTGGCATATTATTACCGAGGGTGGCTTTCAACCGATTCAAAAGAATCCGGAATCTAAAAGGGATGAAATAGTTCCTTATAATAAACAAAGTGATGAACTTAAAAGAAAATTAGCCAAAAATGATGAGGCTAAAATGATGATTTATAATGCTTTGCCAAAAAAGGAATTTGAAAGAATTTTCATGTGTAATACGACAAAAGATATTTGGAAAACTTTGTTAGTCACTCACCAAGGTAATAATCAAGTCAAAGAGAACAAGATAGATCTTCTTGTGCAACAATATGAACAATTTTCCATTTCGGAAGATAATCTATTGATAATGCTTTTGCTAGATTTAATACTATTATTACTAGTCTTAAAGCTCTTGATGAAGGTTATTCTAGCAAGAACTATGTTAGAAAGTTTCTTAGGGCTCTACATCCCAAATGAAGAGCAAAGGTCGCCGCCATTGAAGAGTCAAAGGACTTGGCGACATTATCACTTGATGAACTAATAGGAAACTTGAAGGTTCACGAGATGATAATCAAGAAAGACTCCGACATTGTTAAAGGCAAAAGCGAGAGAGTTAGATCTCTAGCATTGAAAGCCAAAAAGGAGTCTAGTGATGAGGAATGCTCGGATTCCGATAGTGAAGATGAAGAGTATGCGTTAGCCGTTAGAGACTTTAAAAAGTTCTTTAGGAGAAGAGGTAGGTTCGTTAGGCAACCTCGCGATGATAAGAAGCCGTCACAAAAGAACTGAGATGAGAAGAAAGGAAGGAGTGATAGGAAGTGATTTAGATGCGGAGATCCTAATCACCTCATAGGAGAATGTCCCAAACCACCGAAAACCAACAACCAAAGAGCCTTTCATAGGAGGATCTTGGAGTGATAGCGGTGAAAAAGAAGAGAAGAAGCCCAACGACGAAACATGTCTCATGGCTCATGCTTCAAATGAGGTACATTATGACTCTTCTTATTATAGCAATGATAATTCGTCAATAGATGATAACATACTATATAATGAATATAATAAACTATGTGAAGTAAGTTATAAAATTTTAGGTAGAAACAAAATACTAAAATTAAAATTGCACGAACTCGAAGTGCAAGTTTTAGAACTGAAAGACCAAGTAAAAAGACTTGAGAAAAATAAGGAAGTAGATGTTGGATGTAGATCATGCATAAGTCTTCGAGTAGAAAATGAAAAACTCAAAGAAAATGCATTAAGGATCATTAAGTTCGAAAAAAGGGACAAAGTCACTTAATGATATGCTTGAAAACGTTAGGTATAGTGAACATGCCAGAGCGGGCTTAGAATTTGACCCAAATAAAGCTTCGACAAGTAAAACGAAACAAGTAAAATTTGTCAAACCCACAAGTTCTGTCAAAAATGTGGACGGTACCATTAAAGGTACAAACGGCACCACTAAAGTTAGTGGTACCGTGGTACCGTCTGGTACTGGAGACAGAACTGAGTCGAATATGAAAAGTAAATCAAGTCCTAAACCAAGTCACATAGCTGTTAATAGTGTCAAAGTACATACTGCTAGTAAAAAGGAAATCAAAAGCTTTTACAAACCATTGTCAACCCCCGGGCTTGGTTTTGTAAAACCCGACACTAGGTCAAAGACTCCTCCACCTAGAAAAACAAATGTTCCTAAACTTCGGTCAAGAACTCCTCTACCGAGAGGTAACTCTAGAAGACAAAGTTATCCAAGTAACTATCCCGTAACTTGGAATAACCGTCAACTACAAAGTTACTTACCATGGGAAATTTGTCCTCCGTTCCAGCATCCTAACCAAATGCAACTAATGCATGGGATGTTTAATACTAACAATTTTGGACCCATGAGATATTGGGGACCAAATGTTTGAATGTTTGTCTTATTCAATAGATATGCTTGGGAATCGATTTGGAGCCCGATGAATGGGTCAAGGATAGTGGATGCACTAATCATATGACGGGTAACCGAAGTCTATTCTCATCATACAAGGCGTACAACGGTGGTAATGTCACTTTCAGTAGCAAACTTAAGGGCAACATCATAGGCAAAGGTACGATAACTCAAAACTCCCTCACTATTAGAAATGTTGAGCATGTAGATAACTTAGGATTTAACCTGCTTAGCGTTAGTCAAACGGTAGACAATAAGTGTAGAGTTATATTCTCCGAAGAGGGTAGTGAGATCATTAAGAATGGTAAAACCATAGGCAAAGGAGTTAGAAAACAATGAAAGTCAAAGAATCACTCAACGTGACATTCGATGAAAGTCCTCCACCAACTAAGACATCACCCTTGGTGGATGATGACTTAGATGAGGAAGAAGCCATTAAGGTCAATGGCAAGAATACCTTAGAAAATGACATTGAGGATGAAATAGTTGAAGTTGACGAAGTTGTCAACATTAAGGAATCCAAGAACCATCCTATTGAAAATGTCATAGGAAACCTAAACCAAAGAACCCTTAGGTCACAAGCACAAAACAAAAGTAATTTCTTTTGTTTTATATCTACCGTAGAACCTAAGAATGTCGGTGAAGCAATTAAGGATGAAAGCTGGGTAGTTGCCATGCAAGAAGAGTTAAATCAATTCACCGTAAACCAAGTTTGGGATTTAGTACCTCCACCTAAGAATCAAACCATCATAGGAACTAAGTGGGTGTTTAGAAATAAACTTGACGAAAATGGCGTCGTAACTAGGAATAAGGCAAGATTGGTAGCACAAGGCTATAACCAACAAGAAGGAATAGATTACGATGAAACTTATGTACCCGTAGCTAGATTAGAGTCTATTAGGATACTCCTTGCCTATGCTTGCGCCTTATACTTTAAATTATACCAAATGGACGTGAAAAGTGCATTCCTAAATGGTTATATCAACGAGGAGGTATACGTTGCACAACCTCCGGGATTCGTTGATTTCAAAAAACCGAATCATGTTTATAAACTCAAGAAAGCACTCTATGGTCTCAAACAAGCTTCTTAAGCTTGGTACGATAGACTAAAAGCATTCTTGATTGAACATGAATATACCATGGGAGTGGTTGACAACACACCATTCACGAAGAAACGTAATTCACATCTCATCATTGTTCAAATATATGTCGAATACATCATATTTGGCTCAACTTGTCCAGAACTGTGCAATGATTTCTCTAAGATCATGCGTGACGAGTTTGAGATGAGCATGATGGGCGAATTAAATTTCTTCCTTTGTCTACAAATAAAACAAATGGAAGATGATATCTTCTTTAATCAATCTAAGTATAGTAAGGAGATGCTTAAGAAATTTAGTTTAGAATAGTCTAAGCCCATGAAAACTCCCATGTCCATGGAAACGAAACTCACGAAAGATGAAGAAGGTGAGTCCGTGGATAGCACTAAGTATAGAGGTATGATAGGAAGTTTATTATACCTCACGGCAAGTAGGCCCGATATCATGTTTAGTGTCTGCCTTTGTGCTCGCTTCCAAGAGGATCCCAAAACCTCTCACCTTGAAGCGGTTAAGCGTATCTTCCAATACATTAAAGACACTATACACTTAGGATTATTCTATCCCAAGGGGACCGATGTAGAAACTGTTGTCTATGCCGACTCTGATCATGCGGGAGATTATGTGGATCGAAAAAGCACGAGTGGCGTTTGTACCTTCATGGGTTGTTGTTTAACTTCTTAGTTGACTATGAAACAAACGGCTCATCCATCTAGATGACGTTCCCATTATGTGCGATAATAAAGGTGCTATTGACTTGAGCAAAAACCCCGTTCAACACTCTCGTACTAAGCACATCGAAATTCGTCACCACTTCCTTCGCGATAACGTTTAGAAAGGAAACATTTCTATTGAGAAAGTTCACTCTCAAGACAATATTGCCGACATCTTGACAAAACCTCTCAAATGAGAATCCTTCAACTATCTTCATCTAGGTCTAGGAATGATGGAACATATTCCATAAATCTTATGACTATTTATATATTTCACTGGAAATATTGAAGTCATCTTGTGTGTCTCGTCTCATGACTCTTTAAATATTTCACTGGAAATATTGAAGTCATCTCGTGTGTCTCGTCTCATGAATATTTCACTGGAAATATTAAAGTCATCTCCTTTCGTCTAGTCTAGGTTCTCCTTGTAAAAAGAATTTATTAGGTATAAATTCTTTTCTCGTGTCA
Source organism: Artemisia tridentata subsp. tridentata (assembly GCA_021014915.2). Classification (NCBI taxonomy): domain Eukaryota; kingdom Viridiplantae; phylum Streptophyta; class Magnoliopsida; order Asterales; family Asteraceae; genus Artemisia; species Artemisia tridentata. Next base: position 230,355,819 of record CP139508.1, on the reverse strand, counting down.
AAAAGTCTCACTAAAACAGTGAGACTTATTTGTCAAAAATTAAAATGGGACGAAAATTCATCCCAGCAGATCACGACACCACTAAAGTGGCATGGCACCATTAAATTTAATGGTACCGTGTATCTGAAAATGCTCGTATTTCAGTCCTCTCTTCCCACATTATTCATTTTTAAACTTTCCTAATTTCTGCAATTGCTGTCAAAACTAAACCTCACAACCCAAAATTCAATTACACCTCTTCAAGATCTAATTCAAGGCAATGATTCTCAATATTACCAACTACTTTCATCTTTTCAACATGACTTGTAAGTCATTTAACTCTATTTTTCTTTAATCTTTAGTCTAGGGTTTGTTCATACATGAAATTTGATTTGGGATCTTTCAATTTTGATTGAATCTCTATGAAATTAGGACTAGGATTAGATAATGCATAACCTTCATGATTCCCTTAACATAGGATTTGCATAAACCAACTTAAATCACATATTTTAGTTCAAACCTTGTTTTTATTAGATTAAGTAGGTTTAAGAGGAATCATGTCTAGGATACTTGCAATTAGGATTAGGAGTCATCAACACTCAAATTTTTCAAAACTTTTGGCGCCAAAACTTTGAAGTCGCCCAAACATCCCAATTCAACCTTTTCCGAAAAATTTCACGAAATTAGGATCATGAAACATTTTTCATGCATTGTTGATACAAACTAAAAACGTTTTCTCATGCATACATGATCTCACGAATATTGATCGAATTACATAACTAATATGTATTTATCGACATATCCGTTTGAGCAAAAGTGAAGTTAGGAACGTTTGGGTAATCTCATTATTTATAGTTTTAGAGTCGAGATTATCGCACCTCCACATAGTTTGCATATAGGCACACACTAGGCACATGTATTTTAAACGAAAAATTCTCAATTTTAATCTTTGATAAATTTTTCATAGGTAACAAGAGATATCACATGTTTGATTACGATCATGAACTGACAGTCGATTAAATTCCCAAACCATCACTCAAAGCAAACACCCCACTTTGTCACATACAAAATTTCCGTCACCTAGAGTCTCGTCTCTTTCATGAAGGACGAGTTGTCAAGTCATCCTTTCTCAACCATGATCATATCCAAACCATGTTTCAAGAAATCAGATTCGATTGCTTGTTTCGGATCAATGATCTAATTTGTCCTCGATTCATCCTTGAGTTCTATAGACAAGTTAGACTCGTACATAATGAGGATCAAAGTTTGTCTCTTCAATTCGTGATACAAAACCAAGAAATCTCACTCACTCTTGACCAATTTGCTCACATTCTTGAACTTCCGAACCATGGAGAATGTTCCTACACGGAAGGTTGGTCTCTCAAAACCCTCAAGAGTCACCAAATTGAGTCCGGTCCTTACAATACCCTCATTCCCACTCCATGTGAGATTAAGGAACACATTTATCTTCCTCAAAAAGTTCATGGTTTTCTTAAAGAAAATGGTGAAATTCAGTTCCGTGAGTCTCATGACTATGACTTAGATCCACTAAGAGTCTGCGTTGATGAAATCCATCCACATCTACGTAGATGGATAGAAGTCATTCGTGAAAATGTCTTTTGTCTTCCTCACAACCGTGAGCACCTTCCGGCGTGTTGTGCTCATATGTTGTATTATCTAGTCACCGAACAACCCTACAATCTTGCTTACTTTGTGGCAAGGAGAATTGTCAGTGTCAGGGGTTGACTAAATAAGACGATACCCTATGGCATGTTGTTGACTCGTCTATATTGGTTTGTCATCAACTCGTTCCCTCACCTCCAAAACAATCAATATCTCCTTGTCAATCCCACCATGGCTCCTCTAACTCAAACCACCTATACCTCTCTCTATTGGGAATGTACATCATCTCAATGGAATCATTATGATAGTTCGGTATCGTGCTATGATGTTTCATCAAGTGATGATGAATGAGGGTGTGCTCAAGTCAATGGAACTATTTTCATTTTATTATTAGGATTTATCTATGACAACTTACATTAGAGATTAATACTCATTATTATCTTGCATGTTTGATATTTATTCTATCACCTTGCATGATCTCTTATTATGTGATTCTTGGATGCTAGTTTATTTTGTCATTTTTGTTTGCATGCTTATAGATTATCTTAGAAAGTTGAATGATAATCTTTAATTGCTAGGAGTAGCTTAATATGGGACATATAAATCGTTAGTGATTTGAGGCACTAACATTTCCTTCAAATAGTTCCCCTAGAAAACTTCTCTTTAGCTGCCCAAAACTAGGCTGCACAGGAAAATTCATGACTTCCAGGTCAAGGTACCATTAAATAGGCCATGGTACCGTTAAATTTAACGGTACCGTGTGGTATTTAGTGGTACCATGCCCTTGTTTGACGAATTTTCACTTTTTTCTCTAGATCTCTGCATCCCTAACCTCAAACCTGCTAATTTTGCAACCTCACATACACCTTAAGATTCCCTCACTACACCATAGGACACTACCACCAACTTTAATTCAAATCCCACAACTCCTGCCTATATAAGGCATCACCATTTCAAGCTTATCTTGCATCTCATCTTCAACCTCACACCACTCAATCACCATGCCTTCCACATAAGGATCAACAACCCACATCTCCAAGAAACCTAGGATAACCATAAGACCACCATCCAAACCTCTCTTTGTTGATCTCACAAAAGATGATGAAGTCACAACACCACCTTCCCAAGCCACTTCTCACTCACCATCTCCACCTAATGCTCCTTCCAAAACATCTTCCACTAGAACCACATCTTCATCATCTCCCTCTCTCAACACCATGCCATCATCCATGGACTACACACTCTCACCCATCACTCCATTGGATTATGCCATGCCAACCCCATCACCAACAAACTCACCACCACCTCCTTCTCCAATCATGGGCCAACCTATCCAACCTCATCCATTTGATCTACATAGTGCTAATTGCGTATGTTGCCTCTACAACCGTAACCTCATCTTCTCTTTGAGAGATGAAATTCACTTCATGTTCTCCTATGTGGAGCATCTCTTGACACCACCACCACCTCCAATCATGTCACCCTCACCAACTCCTCCTAGCCCACTTAACTAAACATGTTCATGTTTAGTTTCCAACAATAAACCTTTAGGATCACTTTTGGAAATGAAGCTTACCTTAGAGCCTCTTACCACTAAGGATTTCTTTATGCTTCTTGTTGTTTGTCTTTATGTTTGTGATGTAGTCATACTTCAAGTATGACATTTCTTTTAATAAATGGATGGGCATGTTATGTGGTTGTTTTATTTGGCTACTTTGCCAATTTTTTTGTTTGTTGTTGGATATTTGTCTTGATTGCTACATGTTTGATATTGTATATTTGTCATCTAACCTTGTTTTGTAGCAAGAACCATTGCTTGATTCCTTGGTGTCCTCCAAACGAGGAGGAGTGTACATCAAGGGGGAGCCTTATCAACCTTTTTGCTTCGACAAAAGGGGGAGAAATGGGATATAAACTCATTAAAAACTTGTTAAAATTAATTTTAATTTAAAATGAGTTTAGGTTTTGTCATCATCAAAAAGGGGGAGATTGTTGATGCAAATAATATTCTAAAAACGTTATTTATATCTTTCGATAACTTCACGTTTTGAGGATGACAAAACGTGAAATCAATTTACGTTAAAATTAACGTAAACAAGTATTAGTCGAAAGATCCCATTTCTACACAAATCACTCTAGGTATGAACAAACAAATTTACAACTTGACAATTGATCAAAGAAGTGAATTTTTGTTTAAAACTTCACATTTTTAATGTGACAAAACATTTTTCAAAAATATACTTTACAAGTTATTTTTGAGATATTAAGAAATGTTTTATTGGAAAAATAAGTTTAAATATCATAACAGCTATTCCCCGCCCCCCCCAAAATCAACTCCAAACTTCCCCAAATAAACTTTCACCACTAAAGACAAAAAGAGGAGCATTTTTGTCTGGCACGGTACCACTAAATTTAGTGGTACCGTGTGACATTTAGTGGTACCGTGCACTCATAACGGCTAGATTTCTTCTGCCTATAAATACCAGCCCTCTTCATAGTTTTTGGGCATCCTTTTTCACACATATCTTTCTGAGTTCAATACTCTTATCACATCTTCTCTTCTTGATCATTTAGTTTAGTTTTCTTTTGTTTAAAGAGTGGTCCATTCATCCAACCAAGTGATCACCTTCATTCCTCTACTAGTGCAAGAGAAGAACACAAGGTATCCAAGAAGATACAAAGTGTTGTAGTTATAGTTAGTGCACTTGTAACACTTGTTACATACTTGTTGTATTCTTGTATACATCAAGTTCATTTTTCTTTTTAGAGTTTGTGAGAGTAGATCATAGTGATCTTGTCAAGATCTTAGAGATCTCTAGTAGCTTGTTGGCTTGTGTGTTGATCAAGTGGATCAAAGATAGATCGTGTAGATCGAGTCAAGTGTGTTGATTGTGTGAAGTAGAAAGGATCGTGGTAGATTGGTACTAGCTAAGATTAGTACCCGGCATTTAGCTTAGTGTCGGAAATTAGGATAAGTGACGTTGTACGGTTTTCTCCGCCTGAAGGGAGCTTTGTTGACGTAGTGCTTGAAACTCTCGAGTGTGGTACTCGGGGAATGGAGTAGGGCGAAGAAGAGCTTCATGACCGATCCATTATAAATCTCTTTGTCCCGGTTTGATCTTTCCATCTCTTTTCTTTACATTCATTATTTATATTAGACAGTTTAGTTTAATGTTCATATTGGTTTTGATTGATTAAACAAAAGATTCAAATCAAAGTTTTTCAAAAGTAAAGGTTTGAAACAAATAAAAACCGGTAAAACTATTCAACCCCCTTCTAGTTTTGCACACATTCTTCCAATCAATGATAGGCACCTTGGTCTTCAAAGGAACAACATCAGTAATTTCTTCATCATGATCACTTGCAAGTTCTATCAATTGTTGTAGATTAGCTGTTGCTTGATAATCTCCTTCTTGCTCTTGCTCTGTTTGCTCAATCTCTTGCTCTTGCTCTGCTATTGGCACATCTACCTTTTGTTTTTTAACAACCTCATACTCTAACTCTGCTCTAGTTCTTTTTAATGACCTACCCACCACCTCTGTATCCATAGCAATGAATGTATTTACCCTCTTGAATACTTTGTCAAATTGATCTTTTAGCTTTTCAAAACTAAGATTCTTCAACTGACTAGGCTTCCAACTATCCATGTTTCTCAGATATGTACTCATTACTTTCCTTTGTTCAGCTTTGGTGGGTGGTTTATTTCTTTTGGCTTCAGCTTTCTTTCTTAGAAAATGTTTTCTTCTTTCTTCCAAGAGCTCCAAAAATAACTTAGCCTTTTCTTCCATTGATATCTCTTCTTGCAACATTTTCTGAGCTAATAAACCATCTGCCTCAATCTTGGCTTGAATATCATCCCATTCATTCCATTTTTGAATAAGACGGAGACTGGCTTCTTCTTCTTTTTGAGCTCTTTCTGCTAAGATTCTTTGGTGTTCAGCATCATATTCTTCTTGTAATTTCTTAGCAGCTTCTTCTCCCAGTTTAAGTTGCTCTCTTCTTGAAAGCAGAACAGGATCCTTTTCAGTTTCAACCAAAATAATTTTACCCTTGTCTTTACCCTGTGATTTTTGTGTGATGGTTGTTGTTGTTGTTGTTGAAGATGGTTCTTTAATGATAACCCCTTTTACTGATGGTTTTGACTTCTTTAAATCTATCATAGCTTGAGCCAAAATGGTTTCATCATCCATAAAAGTTGTTTCAGCAACACTAGCAGTTGTTTCTTGAGCAGCAACACTAACTTCTGGTACAACAGAACTAATTTGTTGCCCATCAGCAGTAATTTTAGAACTGGCAGCACTAACTAATACATCAGCAACATTAACATCAGCAACATCAACTATTAACTTAGCCACTTCAATCACCTTCTCAACAACTAACCCAACAGTCTTAACAGACTTAACAGCATCATCCAAAACCACTTCATTTCCTTGTTGATCAGCTACCACAGATTCATCACTCTCATACACAACCTGTTCATCCATCTGCTCATCCACCCTAGCCTCCCCTGAAACTATGCTCTCATTATTCCCCATTGTTTGGGAGCATCCTCATTTGTAGCCATATTTAGAACATCATCAGAGTCAGAGGACTTTACCCTAGCAGTTGTACCCACTTTGAATCACCTCTTCAACTTGCGATTTTTTACCTTTCTTTGCCCTTCAAGTTGCTTGACCTTCTTTTTTAACTTTATAATAGTGATTTGTTGAGAAGAAGTGATCTTATTCAAGGCTGAAATTTTTTGTTGCTGAGTGGTGGTGATGTCCTTCATATCAAAGACATCTTTATGAAGTGTGGTACACAGAGCCATCAATTCATTGGTTAGTTGCATACTACCCTCAGCACTTCAGAGTGTGTTACCTCTCCTGATTGGTACATCATTAGGAATGTTAGACTCAGCCTCAAACCTAGTTTGATCTTCTGAGTCCCCTATGGTTTCTTGGCGCCTGGGGTTTCCATCACCTGAGTCAGTTCCATGGGAACTTGACCCATTAGATGTTGCCTTGGATTGGGTCTTGTCTATGTTACTACTGTCCTGCTCTGCATCTAAGCCAGTAGCAGTAGTAGCAGCCCTTTCCAAACTACCTTCCCTCTCTTTATTGGTAGCCTCATCTGCATCCATACCAGCACTAGCCTGAGGAATCTGAGTGCCCTTTTTTTGTGTGAGCCTACGGGTATATGTCTTTTTGGGTTGAGATGTGGATGGTAAAACAGTGGGTGTGTGATGGGTCTCAGTTGGGATTACTGAACCTTCACCCTGATTTTGACTTAGTTCTTACATTGTTTGAACAATGGTGTTACTATGCCTGAAAAATCTTTTCCCTCCCTTTTCATGTTTGTAAAAAGTTTTCTTGTATGAAAGGGAGCCTTATAAATCTTTTTGTGAGTTTTCTTTTCAGAAAACTGTTTGTCCATAAGTAATTGTAAAAACCTTGGATATAAGAAAAATTTGCTTGCAGATTTATCCAAGTTCTTGACCATACCACCAAAAATCATTTTTCAAAAATTATATTTTTGGTTTGTAGCCAAGCAGACTATGGAAGTAGCCACATTGCTGCTAAACTCATTCCAGCCAGTTGTGTTTGGACTAAGACACTGTAAGATGGTATGAATCAAGAATTTCCACTCAGGGGAGAAGGATCCATTTGAAAATTTTAGAGAATCATTTTTCCTTACATACCCCATCTGTGCAAGGTTTTCAAAAATTGTAGAATTTGGAAGATTCTCAATTCCATTTGCATCTGCTAGGTTAAGAACTTGCCTAACAGATGACTCAGTAATGAGAATTTCCTACCCATCTACAAGCGCATGTATCTGTTCTTCCCTATCAATAGTTTTGACCTTTGCAGTAGACCAAAACTGTTTGATTTGGGAAATATATATAATAGGGTTGACTGTTAATGCATACCTTATATGGGTAGCATTAAGAAAATCAATGATTTCAGTAAACTTTTCAGACTCTTTGGGTTTTTGCAAAAATGCAACTATGTTGTGTTGGTCGGCAAAAGAAAGAGTTGACATGATTTTGTTTTGATTGAAATGGGGTTTTGAAAAGTGATGATAAAAAGCAGTCAGGGTTTCAATTGAGAGAATAATATGTTTGCGTAAATCCAATTGAATGACTGATTTGGGGATATAAACCCTTAATCAAAGAAGTTACATAACCGTCCCTATACTCTCAGACTTAGCAGCAGAAACCTAGTAGCATTAAGTTAGGCTTAGCAGCACTAACTTATGCCTAGCAGCACTAAGTCAGTTTCCACTCCAAACATCTTAATTATCAGCACTCCAACACATTTCTTTGCTTATCCTACAAAAGATTAGTCCAAAAACACCAAAACACAAACAATAACACAATTCACAATAATCACATCATCAATTATACTTAGCAGTTTTAAGTATAACTAGCAGCAGTAATACAACAGTTATAAGTATAACTAGCAGCATCAATTATACTTAGTAGCAGAAACAATTTATTGACTTAAATAACAGTATTAATCCTTACAAAACTTTACAAAAACACAAAGAGATAAAAGATTTTAAAGATTTAACATTCCAATATTGGCAATCAAAAATTGAAATCTAACCACATCAAAAGCTTTTGTGAGCAAATCTGCAACATTATTGTCAGTATGAATTTTAACTATTTGAATTAACTTCTTTTTATAACAATCTCTTATAAAATGGTGTCTTATCTCTATATGCTTTGTTTTTGAATGATAAATAGGATTTCTAATTATGCACATAGTACTGCTATTATCAATAAATATTTTTATAATAACCTAGAACATAGTTTCTAAAACAGTTACTGATTTGAACTTTTGGAACCCGTATAAATCTAAGTAAATATAACCTACAATTCAAGAATTACAAGTATAAGAAAATCTATAACCTAAAGCTAATATATATATATATATATATATATATATATATAGGGTCCGGTTCTAGGGAAAAGTGTAATTAGATAGAAAAGTGAGAAAAAAAGTTATAGGGTAGGATTTGAAACATCTCAAACTTCAGGGTAAGTTTTGAAACCCACCCCCACCCTCCCCCCCCCCTCGGAAAATTTTTTTTCCCCCCAAAATTTTATAACTATGATGCACCTTTTTATTTTAGTGCATCACAGTTATAAAATTTAGTTATAACTATGATGCACCAAAATTTATAACTGTGATGCACCAAAATAAAAAGGTGCATCATAGTTATAAAATTTTGTCAGGAAAAATTTTGGCCTGGAAAAAAAAAATTTGGACCCCAAAAAACACATTTTTATTTTGGTGCATCATAGTTGTAAAATTTGGTGCATCATAGTTATAAATAAATTTTATAGCTGTGATGCACCAAAATAAAAAGGTGCATCACAGTTATAAAATTTTGGCGGGAAAATTTTTGGCATGGAATTTTTTTCCCCCCCCCAAAAAAATTTTTTTAGCGGGATTTTTTCCCCCCGGGGGGGGGGGGGTAGGGTGCGAATGTACAAAACCTCCCTTAAAGAATGGAGGAAAATACAATAAGGTCCCTGTAGTTTGGTGTGAAAAAAGGGAGGGGAAGGAGAGGGTGATTTGCACTATTTTCTCACTTTTCCTCCAAAGTGGATTTTTTCCAAGAACCAATATATATATATATATATATATAATATATATATATATATATATATATATATATATATATATATATATATATATATATATATATATATATATATATATTATAACTTTGTACCATGTAGATATAGCATGGTTTTTCTTGTAACAATGGTAGATTACATCTTCTACTTTTGCTATTAAAGGGCATTCGTTGCAAGATATGTAAAACCAATCTCTTTTGATGTTGATGTTGGTTATTGTTGCTTCAGCAGTAAACTTTACTCCCTAATAATATTTGTGCAAATGATCAGCTATGTATAAAATTTTATAGCAAGGTTTGTTGTATGTTGTAGGAAATTTATCTTGTAGGCTTCTGGATTTTGTTTTAAAAGTGTTTTCAAAGGGAATCTGTTTCGAAACTTCTCTTCTTCAGGATCTTCATAGGGGGTTTTGCAAATGCGCAGTGGTGAAGTTGCCTGGTGTCTCTCTCTGTATCTGTTTCATTTTGAAAAGTTAGAACGGATTTGTTTTAGCAAAATCTTATGTGAATATGAAGCGATTTTGAATTTTGGGTTTGAAGACTCTTACTGTTCTCTTGCTTCTTCAGCCTCTGGTATCTTTGGGTTTAGGTAAAAGTGTGTTGCCGACGTCGCTGTCAATTGATAATCTACCATGGCAATATTTAAAAATGCGTTAGTAATTTAGTGTTTATATAGAAATGTCTGTTACAGTATTGATGGAGTACCTCTAAATCGTGTCACACGGCAAGAGCTTACTGCAATTATAACGGGCTGCTCCATTGTTTCATCCCACATCGTAAACTCTATGACATTACCGCTGTCAACATGAGCGAGCCATTAGAAAACTGAAAAAATGTGTTGAGTATTTATATCTTAACAAAAGTTTTTTACTGCAAAGTTACATGCCTTAAATTTTCAATGTCAAGCTTTCTGTACACAGTTTCATCTTGATTGGCATTTTGCTTATGTTTTAGCTGTCCAACTGACCTTAGACAGCCAATGTAATCTGTAACTAAATAAGTATCAGAATTTGTATATTTTGTTGGATCTGAAAATTTTAAGATTTAAAACATGACCTGTGAGCATTGGGTATTGTATTCTTCCTGTTGCATCTTCTTTCGGGACTCTGGATTGAAGCTGGTTGTACGAAACAAATCTAAAGTAGTGGTATGGGATCTTTGGTGCTGTTATTGTGTCTAACTTTTTGATTCTTCCAAATCTGAGGCTTGTTCTGTTGTTAATTGTTTGTTGGTAAAGGTTGGTGGGCTCACACATGAAATCTGAAATACTGTAGACGGATCCAACTTTGATTTTTGGGTCAAAGTAGTCGATCTCTTTGACATTCATGTTGGCTTGTATAGCGTTGCCCTGTTGATATTAAGTTGTCGTTATACAAATTGAAGTAGTTAACATGTATTGTTTATACTACATGATCTTTCACATACCTCTTGGTCTATTAATATGCAACATAATGCAGTTTCATTTTTTTTTGTGAGAATTCACTTCCACCTTTCTTTGGGTAGCTTACTGAAATCCATTTTCTGTATACTCTAACTTCAAGCACTTTGTCATAAGAGGTCGGTTGTAACTCAGCAATTGCTGCAATCTGCGTTGCATTGCTACTTTCAACCATTGTGTCTTGAGCTACATGTTCTACCTTAGCCAGTGTAGCGTTGCTAGTTTCAAGAATTTTGTCATGGCATATTCAAGAGTGCTGAGGAACAAAAGTGTTTGCATTTTTGTTTTTTAAAATGATAATAACATGCAATTGGCTATCTATCGTAAAAAAGGGTTGGGGTGTGAAAAGAAATGACAAAAGTTAGATGCTAAATACCTGTTGATGATAGAAAAATATATAAAAATACGTAAAAAAAAGTGAAAACCCCAACAGCAAAATAAAGTAAAATGAAAATAATAATAATAAAAAAAATAAGCGAAAAAAATCCTAAAAAGGCAGATATTAAAGGATGTAGTTGCGTTGTGAAAAAGGATGTGCATCCTTTATTTTTGTTAAAAAGTCTTTGTAAACTATATTTTTGGTCTCATTTGGCCTTCGATTCTCTTGTTGTTTCATGAGAACTTTTAACCCGTGTGGGGATGTAGCCCTTGAAAAAACGACATACAACTGGCTATGGCCAAAAACTAGTTCTGGAAGGTATACACCAGTTTTGTTGAGAGATCGCCCTTGACTTTTGTTGATTGTCATGGCATAACAAGGTTTAATTAGAAATTGGTTGCGTTTGAAAAAGAATGGAAGATTTGGATCTCTATGGATTAAA
>CP139508.1:230139345-230344232 GCA_021014915.2 Artemisia tridentata subsp. tridentata | reverse complement strand
TTGTTTTCTGTTTTTTTTTTTTTTTTTTTTTTTTTTTGGTTATATTTTTTGAAGTGTTTATTTGTTTTGTTTTTTTTTGTGTAATGTTTATTTGTTATGTTTTTTGTGTTATATTTTTTATATTCGTCTAATATGTTTCTATTTAATTAAACAACAACAACAATAACACGTTAAACATTAACACATTAAACAACTACAACAACAACTGTTATTATTTAATTAAACAACAACATTAACACATTATTTAAAAACAACAACACCTACTATACATGAAGATTATGTATGTCATCTAAAAGCTCATGGAGCATTGCACCTGATTGACATGCGTGATCCTCAGGATTCCTTGCCAATTTCAGTGATGCCTCCAGCGTCTTTATTCTTGTCATCAACATCTTGTTTTGAGATAATAACATCTTGTTTCTTGTTTCAAGGTTGTCAATCTTATTATCTTTAGCTTCGAATTTTGAGCACTACGTTGAAGAAGAGGCTTGACTAAAGTGCTTGTTTTAAAAAGCATCCTTCCACATAAAGTATCCACACCCATATTCTTCATTTCCTGGCTGTTACATGTTAAGAAAATTATAAGAATGTATTCTTAACAAACAAATTATTTACATAACTAAGCAAACGTATGATTATTTACCACTGAAAAAGGACATGCATAATACGGTTGACCATAAGTAGCGTCTGTACGGGATGTCCTTTCTATTAGGGGTGCAAACGAGCCGAGCCGAGCCCGAGCTTCACTATAATCGAGCTGGCTCGTCAGTTTTTTAACGAGCTCGAGCTCGGCTCGATCCGAGCCTTTATTTTTGTGCTCGAGCTCGGCTCGATAAGGTTTCACAAAGCTCGGCTCGCTTAAACGAGCCTGATCGAGCTCGCTTTATCTGCTTCAATATATGTCCAATCGATTACTATCCGAAACAAAAAGGAACAAGAATAAGAATAATAACAAATTTTTGAAGACTTGTACAAACATTCAAGTATCTTTGAACATGAACATACACCATCATCGATCTATTTTTGAAGATTTGGCTTCAATTACTATCCGAAACAAAAAGGAACAAGAATAATAACAAATTTATTATCTCCTTTTCCTGTTTTGATTCAATGACACTCAACAATCATCTAACTACAACAAGACACGAACATACAAGAGCTCAGATTTAGTTCAACTTTTTATCTAATCTTTAAAAGATTTTTTTGGTGGAACTTATATCATCATAGATCTTTGTGAAGACACACCTCTTGTTAGTATACGAAACATTTTAAAGAAAGAACAAGAACAATTGTGTCCATATCCTTACTCAATTTCGATTTACAAAACGAAAAAGTACAAATTAAACCTACCCGAAACCTTAGATAAGCTCTTGAAGCTTTAAACCAAAAAGGAGGACGAGGTCTTGGAAGGTTGTGTGCTGCTCCATCTTTATCAGTAAGAATCAAAAGGGTTTGCTCGTGTTTGTGTAGTTGGCATATCGTGCATAAGATATTGAAGATGAGATGAAGATGTGGATGAAGAGGAGTGTGTGAGATGGGGGCGGATAAAAACTGAGTATGTATTTTAGGGTTATCTAATGAGGGGATTAGGTTTAACTTACATCATACTCCGTATTTAGGTGTAAGGTGTGGATCGGGTTTGTGTTCTTGGGCTGTAAGGATTATTGGATTTTATCATTTTGGGCTGTAAGGATTATTGGTTATGGACTGAATTGGGCTTACATCATACTCCGTATTTAGGTGTAATTTTGAGCCAAGCTCGATAAGGCTCGACGAGCCTACTCGAGCTCGATAAGCAAAGCTCGAGCTCGGGCTCGATAAGTAAACGAGTTGATTTTCAGGCTCGAGCTCGGCTCGAGCTCGACAAGGCTCGGCTCGTTTCGAGCTTTTTATCGAGTCGAGCTCGAGTAGCTCGCGAGTAGCTCGGCTCGTTTGCACCCCTACTTTCTATAATGAATCCTCTCCGACAACGACACAAGAAAGGATTTTTTCATTCCACCTGGCCAAAGAATTTGTATAATAATTTACAACATGAATCAGTAATGTTATTGTTAATTTAAATACATTTTTAATCATTTACTATTTTTGTTGGTTTCAGAATACAAACAATTATTTACAACATAAATCAGTAATCATTTACTATGTTTTTTCGGTATAATTATTTACAACATAAATCAATAATCATTTACAATGTTTTATCGGTATAATTATTTACAACATAAATCAGTAATCATTTACTATGTTTGTGCTCTTATATTCTCAATAATTTCAGTATGCATGCGTAGTTATAAAGTTTCCCATGCGGATGCATTGGGAAGTCTGTACTGCCCCCATTGTGGGTGAGTAGTGGGGAGTGGTGAATTTCCGTCAAGCGTCACATAAATGTAGTGATCACAGTCATCGTGCACCACACGGGCAATCACAAATGGGCCAGTTTCTTGTGATAAGTCTGGACCGTAAAAAAGCGGAAAACACGTAATATTTTGTTGTGGGGATATACATACAACTGGCCGGTTAATCAGTGAAGCAATAACCAACCCCGTGTATCCATCTTCGAACCATTCCACCAAGCTCCGAATTTGGTTAAACCATCATGACACCACATACTAGTGTAATAGTCCATGCGAGTGTCTAACTCTTACATTAACCAAGCTCGAATTTCGCACCAACTATCTTCGTGGAGACCAATACCGTGGGCAATGCACCGAAACCCACAATTTCCATCACCTCGCACATTATAAATACTTATGATATATCAATGGAAAAGCTCTGGAATCTGCTCCATCAAATATTCGCTAACTTGATCTCGAACGTATGACCTATGTCTTCTACATTGTTCAACTCTGGGACCCATGTATGAACTATGTCTCGCAGGTTCTTTGTTCAAGTCCAGGACTTTTGTAGATCTTGAATTTGTGCTTCTTCGGTGATCTACTGTTGGTACTTTGTTCAAGACTGGGACTTTTGTAGCCTGGGACTTTTTGTCCTTTGCGCTTGGACGTCCATGAGTACTTTTGTGAACAACAGGTTCACGTATATCAACCGATTCAGGTTGGTATATCCCTCTCACCTTCTTTATCATATTTTGCTTGACAAACGATGACATTTTGCCAAAAACATTCTTGAATTGTCGTATGTCATTTTCACAAGAAGGACCATCTTCAGGCGTAGGAGTATTAATACTAGGCCACGGAACAACTAGGGTTCTCAAAAAATATCAATTCTCTCAAGTGGCATGGCCATTTCTGCATTCATTAAAAGTGACTAATATAAATTACTGACATTAATGGGGAAAATAACTTGATAGTCATAAATTTAATATACTTACTGACCAGATCTAAACACACAGATTGTGTTGAAGATACTTTGAGTATATGCTAAGTAGCACGCGGAATTTACTACAAAGCACTTAGAAGATTTTGTGTTTGGTGATGTATGTGATTGTATGAATGTAACAGTAAAAGTAATAGCACAATGTTTAACCAAACGATTCGCTTCAATATATTACGAGTGATCTTGGAATATCACTAGAGTTACAAAGAAACCTTGAAGCTCTATCAATAATGCATGTATGTAAAACTTAACCTAGGATCTCCTTTTATAGGACAAGGAGTCCTTTACAAGTAAACTATCAATTGTATAAATCTAAGTTAATAAGATATACATTACATCTTTTCCATATATATCTTCACACGACTTTCATCTTTATCTTATAATTAGTACTAACTTTCTATACCATCAGTACTAACGAACTTAGTACTGTTAGTGCATTCTTCAGTAAATCTTCAGCAGTACTAATTTAGACCTGGCAGTACTAACTGTTGGTTTAATTCCCAACAATCCTCCCCAAAACTTATGATTTCTGTGCGAATCATTAAGTTTCTTGAATTAAACATTAACTTTCTTGATCGAGGGAATTCTTTCAAACACTTATCTTCGGTCTTGAAACACTTCAGCATCATCTTTGTTTTAAAGAAACCCTAACACCAAGTACTCCAATATCAGCATCAATTAAACTCTGAATCTCTTTTGATTCTCTTCTTTAAACTTAGTTTTCCTCCCCTGAGTTCCAGACTTTCAGACTTTCTTGAATCACTATCTCTTGAATTTAGATTCTTCCTCCCCTGTTTGGAAGAATTATCACCATCACATGAATCTGAACAACCTCCAATATGACAAATTGTACAAGTTTCCATCAATTCATTGTAATTTCAACCTATTCTCATCACTTCCAGGTGTGTGACCTCCTAGGAGAGGTGAATCATAGAACATAAACTTAGTATAAAACCAAATTTTAACCAACAGTACAAACTGTTGATCAAAAATATTTTAAGAGACAGTATAAACTGCTTGTGAACTTGAAAACATTTTGGTTCACTTATAGTTTTTAGCAAACTATCAGCTATCAATGGATTTGATATGTCTTTACCAATAGCCGTTTGCTTTGGACTAGCCAACTCTTTACTTTAAGATATGGTGAGTTGAGGACCATCCATTTTTTGATAAACTGTCAACCATGAACGGATTTGAGTAGTCTTTACCAGAAACCGTTTGATCTGGACTAGTTGATTCTTATGTGGGTTAGACATGGTGAATCAATTACCATTTATTGTGTGACAAGCACTCACACTTCAAGTTCCAAAGCATCATACTTTCCAAACTTCTTAATTCACAGTCTCCAAGCAATTTGCTTATTCATCCTGCATATGTTAGTCCAAAACCAAAGAAAACACAATACAAAATATTCTCTTTTGACAGTTATCACAATTGACTAACAAATGTCCATAAGCAGTACTAAACATAGTTAAACAGTACAAACTGTACACATAGCACAACTAGCAGTACAAAATCCATTTTGTGACCAAAACACTTTAGACATGAAACTTTTAAGGGTTGAGCATTCCAATACCTGCTGCCAAGTACTGAAATCTTCCCACATCAAAACCTTTTGTTAATAAATCAGCAAAGTTGTCATCATTATGAATTTTGACAACTTGAACTAATTTCTTTTCAGCACAGTCTCTTATAAAGTGATGTCTAATTTCAATGTGTTTAGTTTTTGAGTGTTGAACTGGATTTTTAATGATACACATTGTACTGCTATTGTCTATGTAAATTATTGTGTTTAAGAAATTGTACCCATAATTAAGTAACTGATTTTGAATCCAAAGAACTTGAGCACAACAACTTGCTGCAGCCACATATTCAGCTTCTGTAGTAGAAGTGGCCACCATGGTTTGCTTCTTGCATTGCCAAGAGATCAATCTGCATCCTAGGAACTGACAACCTCCTGTTTTAGACTTCCTATCCATACTTGCTCCAGCATAATCCGAATCTGAATATGCTACCAGATCAAATGCAGATTCTTTAGGATACAATAGTCCTAAGTTAGGTTGACCTTTAAGGTATCTGAAGATTCTCTTTACTGCTGTCAGATGAGACACCTTAGGATTGACTTGGAATCTTGCACATGCAAAAACTGCAAACATAATATCAGGCCTGGATGATATGAGATACATCAAAGACCCAATCATAGATCTATACATGTGCACATCCACATCTTCACCACTGTGATCTTTCAATAACAAATGTGTCTCCTTATCAACAGGTGTGCTAACAACTTTGGCATCTGTGAATTGAAATTTCCTCAAAATTTCACCAACATATTTATCTTGAGAGATAAATATTCCATTTGGATTCTGCTGCACTTGAAGACCTAGAAAGAACGTAAGCTCTCCCATAGAGCTCATCTGAAACTGATCTTTCATCAACTTCTCAAACTCTTTACACATTTCCTTCTTTGTAGAACCAAAGATGATATCATCTACATAGACCTGAACCAATAGAATATCACCCTTGTCCTTTTTAATGAAGAGAGTTTGATCAATCTTACCCCTATGGAACCCATTCTTCATAAGATAAGTAGACAGAGTCCCATACCAAGCTCTTGGAGCTTGATGCAAGCCATAGAGGGCTTTCACCACTTTGTAAACTTTGTCAGGATGGTTAGGGTCTATAAAACCTGGAGGTTGAGAAACATAGACCTCCTCATCAATAGTACCATACAGAAAGGAACTCTTCACATCCATTTGATAGACCATAAAACCCATAAATGAAGTATAAGCTAGAAAGAGCCTTATTGCTTCAATCCTGGCAACAAGAGCAAAAACCTCCTCATAATCAATCCCTTCTTCCTGAGTATCGCCTTGAGCTACAAGTCTTGCTTTGTTCTTTATCACTATACCCCGTTCATCCTTCTTGTTCATGAATACCCACTTAGTACCAATCACTCTCATGCCCTTAGGCAAATCGACCAGAACCCAAACCTTCTGAATTTTGAATTGAAGCAGTTCTTCTTGCATTGCCTCAACCCAGCTAGATTCTTCTAAAGCCTTTAGCACATTCTTGGGTTCTGTCTGAGATAGTAAACATACAAACATACACTCATGCTCATCTTCATGATGTTTTTCCTCATATACCACACTGAGAAAACCATGATGATCTGGATCTTGTATCTGCCTTCTAGTCTTGACTCCAGATTGTACATCTCCAATCACATTGGTAAGTGGATGATTCCTGCGAACGATTGTTTGGGGAGTAGAAGGAGCCTCATAGTTGATAGGCATATTGAGCAGACCAGCTCCAAAGAAATCAAAATCATCAACTTGGGGAGCAGTATTAACTGGTGAATCCACATTAGCCTGACTTGATCCAGCAGTATCAACATTTGTCTCAGCAGTACTAACTCCATTTGTACTGCTCTTCGGAATTTCTGTTTCTTTACCATTCTGTCCACTGTTGTCATCAACATTCTTCTCTTTGTCTACACCACTTGATGATGGAATATCATCATTCTTTGTAGAAGAACCACACAATGGACTATCTTCCAGGATTGGCATCAAGATATGATCTTCATCCTCTTCTTCTGAACCTGCATCATGGTTAGTATTTGTGCCTGTAACAGGCACATAATTCATAGATTCTGAAAGCATATCAAGATCAAACAGCCAATCAGGACCACCACCTGCAACATTAGGCATATTCTCCTGAAATTCTATGTGCAGATTCTCCTCTACATGCCTAGTGCTTTTATTGTACACTCTAAAAGCCTTACTGTGCAAAGAATACCAAATAAAGACCCTCATCAGATTTCCCATCAAACTTTCCTAGTTGGTCTTTGGTATTGAGAATTGTGATATGACAACCATAAGATCTCATGAAACTTAATGCAGGGGTTCTACCTCTGAAAAGTTCATGAGGAGTCTTATTGTAAGGTTGAACCACTAAAACTCTGTTTTGAACATAGCAAGCAGTACCAACCGCTTCAGCCCAGAATGAAATAGGTAACTTAGAGTCAGCTAACATTGTCCTAGCAGCTTCTATCAAAGTCCTATTCTTTCTTTCAGCTACTCCATTCTGCTGTGGGGTTCTAGCTACACTGAATTCCCTTCTAATACCCTTTTCTTTGCAAAACTCGTCCATAACCCTGTTTTTAAATTCTGTCCCATTATCACATCTGATTATTTTAACTTTCCTATCAGCTAGGTTCTCTACCTCAGTTATAAAGGACTTAGATTTCACTAGTTTCATCCTTAGTTCTTAAAAAGTAAACCCAAGTAAACCTGCTATAATCATCAATGATAACAAGACAATACTTCTTATAATTCAAGCTGCTAACAGAAGTTGGACCAAATAAGTCCATATGAAGCATGTATAGAGCTTGATTGTTAGAGTTATGCAGCTTTGGCTTACAGGAAGCTCTGTGTTGCTTACCTTTAAGGCAAGAAACATAGGTTTGGTCATTTTGAAAAGTTTTGTTAGGTAAACCTCTTACCAAACCATTTTTAGCAATCTTGTTAATGGTTTTGAAATTAACATGACCAAACCTTCAGTGCCACAACATTTACTCCTCTAATGTGACTTTTGCAACAAGGCAAGAAAGACCTTCTTTAGGAACAAGGTTGTTCATCTCAATACTGTATGTATTACCCTTTCTGAGGATTTTAAGTAATACTTGATTTTCATCAGGCAGCTTGAAATCAGGAGAAAGAATAAGGCAGCCAGTATCAGTAAAAAGAACCTTATTTTTTTTTATCACATATCTGTGATACACTAAAGAGGTTGTACTTAAGCTCTGGTACAAAATAAACATTTTCAAAATCAAGATTACCAGTCTTAATAACACCTTTTCCAGTAATCCTTCCACCAACACCTCCTCCAAAAATAACAGGTCTTCCATCCAGAGCAATGAAGTCTGAAAGGTATGACATGTTACCAGTCATGTGCCTGGAACATCCACTATCTAAGTAACCTCTGTCTTCTTCACCATTTGTAGGATGTTCCTGCACACAAAATAAAGGTTTTAGTGCCTTTTGGGGACCCAAACCATCACTGGCTTGGATCTGTGATGCGCGTGATGTGTCGTTGTGGTTTAGCAGTATTAATGCCTACTCAAGTTTTAAATTTATATTTAGCCGACTTATCAATAACACACACACTTAACGAGCAGTGTACCCGGTCAGTATGAATATAATGGTAAGTAGAGTGTCGATCACTAAGAGTGGAACGTATTATCTAGTTATTCTAATCAGTATTTTAATATCTTAAGTTAGCTATACAACCTAATCTAACGCAAGGGGGTTCAGCCTGAGAGACTGGCACGGTTTGGTTATGATTAAATTTAAAACTAAACTAATGAGCACGAATCAGCGATTAGCACACACGTACACAGATAGATACTCGAGACAATAAGAAGACCTGTCCTGATGATTAAGTAGCTTGTTACTTGTTTTATTGCTAGTTTTATATGAAGTGTATATAATTAAACCTTTCTCGTTGGCTCTAATCTTATCGGCGAGTAAACCCTTAATGATTACTTATGTCTATCCTACTTATTCAAGAGACGATAGAATAAATAGGCGAGGAAGGGGCATGGCGACTAGGGGTGGAAATGAGCCGAGCCGAGCCCGAGCCTGCCAGAGCTCGAGCTCGGCTCGTTTATATTCTAGAAAGCTCGAGCTCGAGCTCGGCTCGGTTCGAGCCTTAAGATTTGAGCTCAAGCTCGGCTCGTGTTATGCTATATAAGGCTCGAGCTCGGCTCGGGCTCGGCTCGTTTATGATGTGTTTGTGTAAAGCTCGAGCTCGTGTTATGTGTAAAGCTCGAGCTCGTGTTTGTGTAAAGCTCGGCTCGTGTTATGCTATGTAAAGCTCGAGCCTTAAGATACTAGTAGTATATATGCATACATATACGCTTATATTATGTATTATACATGTATATACACAAAATATACTAGAGCTCGTTTAGGCTCGCGAGCCTAATCGAGCTCTGTATATAAAGCTCGGGCTCGAGCTCGTTTAAGCTCGGCTCGTTCAAGCTTTTTACCGATCCGATCCCGAGCTTTTTACGAGCGGCTCGGCTTGTTTCCACCCCTAATGGCGACCCAAGCAAGACTCAGCTAGACACAGAGGTTATCAATGCACTAATAAAAGTCACCAAAGACATCAACATATAAACTTTAATTAATGGGAAAGCAATATTAAGGGGAGTGCATGATTTTCCGTAGTCACATGACACAAGCCCATCAATCCTGATGAATTAAAGTATACTAATACAATAAAACAAAACTACTTAATGAATTGAATACATGCAGGACCTTCTTACAGCTCTTGTATCTTCGTTTAGGTGTGTCTTGTGCTGCTTGGTCGTCTGAATTCGGCTCTAGGGTTTCTGTATATTCTTCTTCGTCCAAGACTAGCTCTCCAAATTATCTGTCCTTGGGGTATTTATAGTTTCTGTCTCAGGGATAGATGCGGCGCATAGAATGGATAGATGCGGCGCATTGACTTAACTTCGCGTGGGGTCCAAGATTAATATATTCTGGAATATTCGTACACCGTCTTCAGAAGATGCGGCGTATCTTGATCTTTGTATGCGGCGCATGTACTTGGATTATAACTTGTGAAATCTTGATAGTGATATGCCATATGTTAGAAGTATAATGCGGCGTATCTGGAGTAGAATGAGCTTGATCTTCTGGATTTCAGTAGGCTATTGACATCTTGCTTGTTTTGCTCCATAATTAGTCCAAAATCACCAAGTTTCACATAATACTTGTTTTTACCTGAGAATTACTAAAGTAAACATTAATGTATCGATTCTCATATATAATATAATAAAACAAGTCAAATAAATAGGATAAATGATGATAATAAAATGTACTTAGTTGAGTTCATCAAATATCCCCCCACTTGAACTTTACTTGTCCCCAAGTAAACCTTAGAATTAATCATATGAAAATGTATCCTAAACGATACTAGGATTTATTTTTATATTTAAGCACGTATTCGTTTTTTCATAATCACACAACCAAACACTTAACGAAGTAGAAATCAAAATAATTTTGAATGTAAAACAATTCTAAATCGTTTAGTTGCTTAGTCGTAACGAATATTCTATCATCGGCTTGGCGAGTATATGCATCTCCCCCACTAAAGCCAAGGAATAACAAGTCTAAAGCGGTAAAAAGGGTTTGTTGGTTAAGGGTTGATCATCCTTTTTAATCTCTATCAATCTCATATTCCAGAAAAGGCGACAAAATCACAAATACATGATCGAATCCACGACCACGATACTTGCAATTGCTCAAATCCTTAACTCGAATAGGCTAAAGATAGGACCAAGTAATCTTCACCAATAATATTATATCAAAAAGGGCGACAAAATCATAAATACATAGCCGAATCCACGACTACGATACTTAAGATTGCTCAAATCCCTAATCTCAATAAATGAAAGGTTTGGATGAAGAATGATATAGGGTATGGATAATATTTGGGATACAAATTGGTGTAAAATAAAAAATAAACAAAACAGATAAATTAAAATCCTAAGTGTGGTTAATCACTTTCCCAACCATCCCATGAATAAGACTCATATCATTGAATAACTCACGCTTTAACACTTGAAACACACGCTTTAGGTAGACACGAATTATACTCAACAAAATCTCAATCAAAGAATAACCTTAGTTGGCGTTCCCATAACGGCCAACTCCCGTTCAATCCATAAATATAATATACAACAAATAGTGGTGATATCTCCCACTTAATACAAAACTTTACATAAGTTGGTTAAAACAAACTTCCAACTTTTCTTCTTCTTCTTCTTCTTCTTTTTTTTTTTTTTTTTTTTTTTTTTTTTTTTTTTTTTTTTTTTTTAAACATATAAAATATATGTGTAAAATTTCACAACTTTTCTATCACTATTTTTCCGGATAATTTTTCCATACTCTTCATACTTTCAGAAATAACTGTAATAGTGAAAGTAGCAAACACACGAAAAATAAACTAAAAGTTATACAATATTTACTTTCATACCAATTGCATTGTGCAATTTCCCGACTTAACCAAAGATAATGAATTACGCACGCGAACACAGGTAATGTAAGGAAACACACTTTGCCTAAAGCAATTAACCACGGATTTTAATCTACAGGGTAGGCTAAGGTGTAAGGGTGTATCGAAACATTATAACAAAGGTGTAAGAAATGAAAGGAATGGCTCTGAGGGTTTTTCTAGGGGTATCTTACTCTAAAAGTGAGAGTAACAAAGGATTTATACGGGGGTTAACTAACCAGTGTAGTTAGTTAATATCACATAACATATAAAGGCTATTTGGGTGTAATCCTAGAAATTTACCAATTTAGACAAGTCACTCCAATTATATAGATAATACTCATTATGGTGGTCTCGAATAGTATACAAGCCAAGTTCTAAAGTTTACAAGTCACCAGCACACTAAAGTTTTAATATTTTTGAAAAAATAGAGTTATGTGTGCGGTTATGTAATTTAGACTTTAAACAAAAACATGCTAAAAAATTTTAAATTTTGATATATTAAGCGTATTTTAAGCATATTTTGAAAAAGTTTAGGACAAGTAAGTGTTCTAATTCTCCATCCCCCCACTTAAGTTAAACAACGTCCTCGTTGTTTGTGTCAAAGGTTAAAAACTGGAAAATAAAAGAATTAGAACAGAAAAACTCCCCTGAGATTTGCTCGGTATGATCCTCCATTATTTGTATAAGAGCAAAAATCAACTTTCTTGTGGATGAGAACGTTTAAGCTTCATAAATGATGTATCCACAAAAATTGCAGGAATCTATAATACCATTTAGACTTTAACACACCTGAGTTAAGAAGGTTCAAACTTGCATAATACATTAGTAGTTAGTAAAAATAAAACCTAAAAATTAAACTGTAAATCATCAGGTCAGTCGATACGCCGTATCTTATGGAAGAAGATACGCCGTATCGAGCCTGGTATAAATACAAATCAGAATAAAAGATGCATCGCATCCTTAACCAGGGATGCGCCGCATTAAATAAACTGACAGAAAGTTTTAAAGTCAAAAATAAAAATGCAGAAAATAAAATAAGATATGACCAGTGCAAGTGATGCGTCGTATCCTACGATGGAGATGCGCCGCATCTTCTGCAGGTCTGACAGACTCGACACAGAACAGAAAAGTAAAAAAAAAATTCTCCGGGTTGTCTCCCGGTCAGCACTTGTCTTTATTCCAGAGTCTTCAAGTTAGACTTACGTTCAGCTCCTTAATACCGATCACTGAAAGAGTCGGAAGCATCGCGCTCCCTCATCGCCAGTCCAGTAATATTGAACACTCCTTGCTCGTCCTTAATATCCACGCCATTCTTCTTTAATATCTGTATAAACAAAGTTCTGTCCCTTTCGGGCAGAGATGACAAAATGATAGACGGGAAATTTTTATTATTATATAGGCATAAATATGCAAGGTGGGGTGGCAGTTCAATAAATATATCATTATTCAAATTTGTATTCTCAACTATTCTCCTACGTTTGTTGATTACTTCGCAATCATACCACTCATCATCAGAATCATTAACAATATCGCCCCTAAGCTCGGTAGGTACATTAAGGTCAATAAATTCCTCGAGGTTATCATGATTAGGATTAGTTGAGTTGTTTTGAATTAATGTTTCTCCCATAAGCCTAGCTTCTAGATCGAGGTCCATAAGTTCTCTTAATCCTAGCACATAGACGCTTCTAATTATGCTCTTAGCAGGATTTTGGCACTTATAGACTAGTTTATTATTCCCTACCTTTAATGAGATTTTTCTTTTAAACACATTAATCTTAGCATGGGCAGTAGACAAGAAAGGACTTCCAAGGATTAAAGGAATCTTAACATCCTCGGGCATATCTAATATAACAAAGTCTACGGGGAAAACAAACTTCTCAATTTTAACTAGCACATTTTCAGCAACCCCTTCAGGTCGTTTTACCGTTTTATCAGCCAATTCAATAAGCAGCTTAGTAGGTGCTAGTTTTCCTAGTCCTAGGGTAGTGAATATCTTAAGGGGCATAACACTAACGCTAGCTCCTAAGTCAGCTAATACATTATTGAAAGATATGTCATTAATTAAACAAGGTAAAGTAAAACTTCCTGGGTCTTTTTCTTTATGAGGCAAGGCACGTAAGTCGGTTGCAGAGCTCTCTTCTTTCATTGTAGCCTTGATCTCCTCTTCAATCTTTGCCTTCTCTTTGAGTAACCTTCTTAAACTGATTGAAGAATTAAAGAAAAATTCGGGCTTTGCAGCATCATTACCATTCATCAATTTTCTAGGAAAAGGTATGTTAGGCGTGACTCTTTCAGTAGTGCATATGGCCTTGACATGATCTCTTGGGTTAGTTTCAGTTGAGCTAGGTAAAATTCCGTATCCCCTTTCTTGAAGAACTTTGCTCATTTGTCCGATTTGTTGTTCCAATGCTTTAATCGAAGCTCCTTGATTTCTTGTTATAATATCTGTTGAGGCTCGGATTTCTTCGATCATAGCGGTGTTCTCTTCATGTCTTTTAGCAGCATCGGCCATAATTTTCTTTAGAGTGTCATCCAAAGTCTGCCTCCTTTCTTGATAAGTGGGATTATAGTTGTTCTTTTGATAGTAACCCGGAGCAGCTTCCTTAAATCTTCCTGAAGGTTGGAATGGTGATGCGTGGTTTTGCGACCTTACAACAGGTTTTACCTCTCAAGGGATCTCAAGAGGCTTACAACCCCACCAGGCAGTGTACCTGACCGATGTAGTATAGTGTAGTGGTAAGTACGGGGGATTGATCGTTCTCCACAGGGAATAGTGTCGTTAGGATTGAAAAACTACTCTAATAGGTCTAAAGGTGAGAGAAGATTCTTTTTATGTTTTTATATTTTTATGAAAGCAAGTAAAATCTCGGGTTTGAAAGAGTGGGCGAAATTAGTTGCTAGTCAACTAACCCAAGTTACTACGAATGCAAATAAAATAAAATAACAGAAAATGAAAAGGTTGGTAAAACTTATATGGAGAGAAATGTGTTTACTTAGATTTCCTTACTCCCTAACTATCTTTTACCGGTTGATTAGTGTGTATTAATTGCGTGGATGACGGGTGTATTCCTTAATACCAATCGTGGGGTGGCGTACGTACTTCCCCAACTCTATAAGCTCCTACTTCACTCCTATGTCGAGCCGGCTAAGAAGCTCCTAACATGGGATCACTAGAATTCGCTCATGCATTAAATACAACCATAAAAACCTTAGTACGCATTGGTTCATGTTTCTTAAGACGTTCAAGCAAGTTACCGTATAGGAAGTTAGCCAGTTTTCTTAAGCCTAACATCGATGAACAATCATCCAAAACAATTAATAACACACTAATAACCAATAATCAATAGCTAGGTTTCATTAGATCTAAGCAAACACAAAGAAAACCTAGCCTAGCATGTTAAACAAAAGACAAGAACAAGATAGAATCAAACAACACATAGACATATTGAATGATTAATTGATAACTTATCTTCAATGTAACATGGAAGATCTCAAGGCAAAAAGCCTTGAAAAAGCTGCTAAAATCGTCTTAGGGTTTCCTCCCAAAAGGTTACACACAAAGTTCCACACTAATGACAAAAAATTGCAAAACTATATATAGAGTTTAAGGGCTGACGGCGTCACGTTATAGGACTTGACGCCGTCACCTCGCCGCTTTTAGGGTTCCCGGATGGCCTTCCTGACGCCGTCCCTCTTTAGTGCTCCAAAATCCTCTCTGGCCTATCAAGGGGTGACGCCGTCAGAATTGAGCTTGACGCCGTCCCTCTTTAGCTTAAGCCGTGATGGCTTTGATCACTTCAAAGGGTGACGCCGTCAGATTTTTCATGCAAAATTCTCTGGCTTATCATGAGTAATTTTCATATCCACCTCTTTTGCCAAGCCATGACGCCGTCTGGGCCAATCCTTGACGCCGTCAAAGATACTTTTCAGCCGATTTTGAGACTTTGTCGTTTTCTTCACTTTTATGCTCCAAAAACGTCCAAAATGCTTCCTTTTCCAGATTTCTTCTCAAAAGTACCTAAAATGACAAAAGGAACGATTTAGGGCAATATTTGATCAAATAAATACGATTTAGGGCTTAAATGACCCCCTAAAAGTGGTACACTTTTCGCTTCATAAATACGATTTAGAAGTATAATGACCCCCTATCTAGAGTAGAACGAGCTTGATCTTCTGGATTTCAGTAGGCTATTGACATCTTGCTTGTTTTGCTCCATAATTAGTCCAAAATCGCCAAGTTTCACATAATGCTTGTTTTTACCTGAGAATTACTAAAGTAAACATTAATGTATCGATTCTCATATATAATATAATAAAATAAGTCAAATAAATAGGATAAATGATGATAATAAAATGTACTTATTTGAGTTCATCAATCTGCCTCGTGAATCAATATGAGGATATTTATTGAAATTCATTGATGCACCATTGAGTTTGGTAGGTTTTCTAACCCAATGTGCTGAGGCCTTCACAGCATTGCCCCATTTACCCTTAACAATATTTAGATTCTTAACAGTAGGAACTGCTGATCGAGCAGTAGGAACTGCTAACTTAACAGTACAAACTGCTGGCTTATTATGCTTAACTTTAGGTACCCATTTCTAATTGTTTGAGGTTGTCTTCTTGTAAAAGGGTCTATGAACTGTTTGTGCATGCTTTGAAAATGATTTTGCAGCTAAAACAGTTGGTTTGTTAGTAGCCTTTTTGTTTGGTCTAGCAGTTAAAACTGGCTTAATCCCAGATTGCACCATAACTGCTTTGGGTGTCATTGTATGATTAGGGTGAGTCAATTTGTTAGAACTATGTTGATTTACCCTATCATTAGTATTCCTATACACCCTAGAATTTCCAAAGACTTTCTTCTTCCATGGGTTTGACTCACAGTATGCAGCTAAATGATCAAAACTTCCACAAACAAAGCATACTTTATTTATCATGACAAACTCATCACCCAATTGTTGAGATTTTGAGTGGTTCCAGTTCCTCTGATTACCTTTAGGAACTGGAGATCTGTTTTTATTCCTATACATCTCAGCATATTTTACATTATTCCTAACTGGTCTTACTTTTTCACTTTTTACCACCTTAGGAACATGTTTTACTTCTGTTTTAACCTCAGACCTATTCTTAGATGCAACTTCTTTGATCTGAACCTTAACCTTATCATCCTCATCATCATCAGAAGTCCAATCCTCAATAATTGGAGCATTTGAATCACTTGAGTTTTTAACAGAAGTCTCAGCCTTGACAAACTTAGGAGCAATATTATTGATTTTAGGGCCAAAACCAGGAAACTCAATATCTTGAAATTCTTCTAAACCTGTATGAGCTAAGTCAATTCCTGGTGGAACAAACATTCCTCTATTCGGGGGTGCAACAGATTTATACCCTAAACCAGATTTAGCCTTATTGACCAATTGACTCTCTATTATCTTTTGAACTCCTTTAGATGTATGCTCCAGAGTGTCAACACTTAGCTGTATATTCTCTTTTTCTTTCTTAAGTTTCTCTAATTCATATACAAGCCCACTCATTTTATCATCTTTCAACTGCAAATCCCACTTTAAAACAGCTATGTCATCATTAAAGTTTGATTCATTCTTTCTATAAAAATCAAGTTGTTCTTCCAAAACAACTAGTCCTCTTTTATGGTTTGTCAGACTAGAGTTTACTTGATTAAATTCTACTCTAAGATCATCATACTGTTTCTTAAAAGTTTCATAATCTTTTAAAGCATGACAAGAGTTTGAACATTTTTGAACTATATGTACCTCAGAGTCTGAAAAGGCCATCAATGCGATGTTGGCTGGTTCCTCCTCCTCTTCCATAAAGCTCCAATCAAAACCAGCTCCATCCACAGCAACCATTGCTTTTGAGGAAGAAGTTTCTTCCACATTCACTGTCCTCCTATTCTGACTCTTGTTCCCATTACCCTTGCTCTGTTGTCTAGGACTTCTACATTCCCTGGCAAAGTGCCCTATCTTATGACAATTATAGCACTTCACCTTGGTCTTGTCATATCCAGCAACATCTCTTCCATTGAAGGTGATCTTGTTTCCAGTTCTCTAATAATACCTCTTTGCCCTGATGCTAATAAGAGCCAACTGCCACTTTAAGTCCATAGCCTTTAGGTCATCATCATGAATTTGGAGCAAGTCTTCATTATAGATCTGTGACCCACTGGATTTCTCTGACAAGAATGCATATATGGTTTCATCACTTAAGTTAGTAGTACTAGTTTTTACACTAGCAGTGCCAACTTTTGGGCTAGCAGTACAAACTGCTTCTTCTTCTTCAGGACTGGTACTGCTGGGAGAAGATAAGAACGCCATATTTCCAGAACATGCACTGGTGCTTCCACCCTACTTCACCTTCTGCTCAACAATCTTGAGATTGTTGTAGAGCTCATTCAATGTCATCTTCTCCAGCTCTGGTTTATTACTCCAAACCACAACATAAGTGTTCCATTCAGCAGGTAGGCTATTAAGAAACTTCATGTTAAGATCTTCCTGTGGAATCACAATCTTTAATACAGTAAGTTGGCTAATGATCCTTTGAAGCCTATTAAAGATATGATCCAAAGTTTCATTGCTTGAGGCACTAAAGTTCTCATAACTCTGTTTAAGTAGAGTTCTTTGAGCCTTCTTGGTAGCTTCATTGCCACCAAATCTCTCCACCACTGCTTCAAAAAGAGTCTTAGCAGTCTCATAATGGCTAAAATTCAGCACTTGATCATTAGGAATTGCCATGAGTAACAAATTCATAGCCTTTTGATCATTCTTCTTCTTAATTCTCTCATCATTAGTCACTGGTTCAGTGTTGAGCTTTGTTGTCTTGGAACCATCAGCATGTGTTTCCTCAGAAGTAGTTGGTTTAAAGGAATCACCATTGATAATGATATCCCATACTGCATAGTCTTGCACCATGAAATATTGCTCAATTTGGAGCCGCCATAGATCGTATTCATTCTGTTTCAGCATAGGGAGTTTGGCAAGGATTGAGGTTTGTGGTGTTTCCATGTCCATCTTCTTGGTAAGTACTTCTGGATCTTCTAATCTCAAAGTATCAGGAACCTGGCTCTGATACCACTTGACCATATCTAAACACATGGATTGTGTTGAAGATACTTTGAGTATATGCTAAGTAGCACTTAGAAGATTTTGTGTTTGGTGATGTATGTGATTGTATGAATGTAACAGTAAAAGTAATAGCAAGTGTTTAACCAAACGATTAGCTTCAATATATTACGAGTGATCTTGGAATATCACTAGAATTACAAAGAAACCTTGAAGCTCTATCAATAATGCATGTATGTAAAACTTAACCTAGGATCTCCTTTTATAGGACAAGGAGTCCTTTACAAGTAAACTATCAATCGTATAAATCTAACTTAATAAGATATACATTACATTTTTTCCATATATATCTTCACACGAATTTCATCTTTATCTTATAATCAGTACTAACTTTCTATACCATCAGTACTAACAAACTTAGTATTGTTAGTGCATTCTTCAGTAAATCTTCAGCAGTACTAATTTAGACCTGGCAGTACTAACTATTGGTTTAATTCCCAACACTTACTTTGAATTCGATAGAAAAGCAGTTCGTGAAAGCATGATAGCCCATAAATTGACCGCAACTGATGACTACATTCTTCTGCGGTGATCGACAGTTGGTGTTCATCGAAAATGAGTTTCAAAGCATATTTGGAAACTTTATACCACAATTCTCCAAATAGTGATATATCACATTTATGCATTAACTCGTTTTTGCTTATAATAAAAGTTTCTTTTATCGCAGTTTCTTGCGCAATGAGTATCTTATCGATCGAACTCAACAATGTATCTAAGATGGATTGTGTGCTGCCCAAGTATAATTTCAACAACGCGTGTTGACTCTCAACTCTTCATGTTGTTGACTGGCCGTAGCTGCGATATTGATCGGTAATAAACGCGAGAAACATTTCGAATAACCTTGCAGCCAGTTATTCAGATACGAAGAAATATTTGAAAAAACAATGAACTAATAAAAAGTCATTCGGGTACTTATTTATTAAATAATAAAGACAATGAATTAATAAGTAAGTACCTGCATGTTCAACCAATAACTCTTGTAGGTGTTCATAATAATGCAAGAATATGCCGCGTGTCGGAGCTTTAACCATCCAATCACATTGCAATACCCATTGAAAATTAGGCCCCTTTTCTTTGTCTAAAAAGCAAAATGCCATTGAAAATGTTTTGTTTGTTGAAGTTACTCTGACAATTTCAAAAAATGGCAATTTAAACAACGTGATATTGTATGTGGAGTCCATTAGCATGATTTCAGTAAACGTACACCGCAGAGCATATGATGTGGGGTGAACGAAAAATAGTTCCTCAAGCTCATTATACTCATTTACCCTCTCGTAATATGTATAACCTGAATGCATCAAATGTGAGTGAAGGACTTGGATTGGAGTTCTATCACCTATTATGGCTCCACGGATCTTATTTTGTGCGTTATATATAGTTCTAACACTAGACACGTTATCTGGATTACGCTCCTTTATTGACGAAAGTATATGACGTGGTGGTACGTGATACTCTGTCAATTGTTTCACCAAACTGAACTCATCATCCTTTAATCGCATTGCATATGGGAAACCATGCAACGACTCTGCAAAATCATGATTATGCCTATCACACTTCACCTTCAACCTCCAAAATTTTTATGTTTTAGAATATTTTGCCACTAATTTGAATGGGCAATCGGTTTTAGAGGTATTGGTTTGCCGTTGAATTTCATCTTCTAAACCTTCACATTCATACTTCCTACCTTTTGAACACCCATAATTGATTTCGTACAAATACCCTTTCTCTGATTTGGTTTTTCTTTTAACAATAACAAAACCGATCCCTCGAGCTATTTGCACCCAATCAGTTAGTTGCTCGGGAGAACTGAACACCTAAAAATATGCAAAATAAAGTAACGTAACAAGTATTTCGTAAACAAAAATCATAATAAATAAATAACAACTTTTATTTGTTTAACAAAATACTTATATTTTCCTTAAAAAATACTTTCATTTTTGAAAAAAAAATACTTTTACAACTATTTTTATTAAAATAATAATAATAATAATAATAATAATAATAATAATAATAATAATAATAATAATAATAATAATAATAATAATAATAATAATAATAAGTGGGTTTTCTCTCCCATGTGTGGGCGATCCATGGCTTCTCACCATCTCCCTGCACATGAATGATCACTTATGGTTTTCTCGCCCATGTATGATCACGTATGGCTCTCCCTGTAAATGATTATGTCTTGGTTTTGAATTCCTAGTGCTCGCTGTACAGTTTCTTTTAGGGTTTCGATTCGAAACCTGTTTTGGGGTTGTCGCTGCTACACACGTTTTATTTCTTCAAAACATTTAGGGTTTTGTTCTTGAAAAACCCATCTCCTTTCTGTTATAACTGCTGGGTTTGCTGTCTTCTTCGGGTTTATTTGTTTTCTTGGTTGCGATTTGAACTTGGGGTTATACATTACTGGTTATTATCCTTTGGACTGGGTTGCGATTTGCTTGTGTGGGGCCTACCTTGCATGTTGGTGGGTTGAATAGTTGCGTTTTTTGTGATAGGTTGGTGGATTTGTCAGGAAGCTTTGTGTGTTGGCTAAAGTTGGGTGGACCCACACTTGCGATTTGATAAAGAAAGGCCTTGCGTTTTTGTGTTGACCTTTGGGATTTGATAAACACAAGCTTGCGATTTGATTCATGGGACCCACATTCTTGGCTCAACCTTGCTTTTTGGTTTAATCTAGTAAAGGTTGGATTTATTGATTGGTTGCTATTGTGATAGTCTTTGTTTATTAAAAAAAAAAAAAAAAAAAAAAAAAAAAAAAAAAAAAAAAAAAAAAAAAAAGTCATTGTGATTTGCTATTGTTGGTTGCTATTTTGCTGTTCTTTGCGTTTTGACTCGCTTAGACTGCATTTTGGCCTGTCTGTGGTTGGCGGAGTGTACTGTGGTTGGCATTGTGTTCTGTTTGTTATGGCGATTATGCGGTTTCATTGCCCCTTTGTGGGCCTAAGTGGTTGTCATGATGGTAGTGGAAACGGGCTTACCAAAACCTCGTTGATCTCCCACCTCCGTGATCGTCATTTCAATGAGGACGCGTTAGCTATCACCAAACATTCTCTGGCTACTAATCTGGTTGTTTTTTAGGCGACTGAGGTTACTCTGAAACATATGGGGCTTTGGCTATGTGGGGTTTGTTTTAGGATGCATACTTTTCGTTCTAATTGTCGGCATGCTTTTGATATTGTATCACCCCCTGATTGTGGCGACGATGTTGTTAGGTTCGTGCTGTTTGACCTCACCAAGCCACAAGTTCCTTCCCCGGTCCAGCTGGCTCGGGATGATGATTTGGTTCGAGAGGAGCACTTTGGCTTTGACTTAACCCTACTTGATACCTTGCTCTTTAAGGGGTTGCACACTGTCAAATCCATCCCTCCCAAGTGTCGCTTAGGGTTCTCTCGCGTGTTGAAAGGAGCTCTTGATAAGGTGATCTGCACACCTGATGACATCTCTTGCTGGGTTAGTTTGTTAGTCCTGTCTCTTTGTCTCCTTAAGACCTTTTGTCCGCGGAGTAATACTGAGTGTAGGTCTACTGTTAAGCGCCAGCGCCAAGAAGAGTATATTACTAACGCTATTCGTTCTTGGGGTACTCCTAGTGGTAGCTCAGAGCTTGTTAAAGAGATTTTAGCTGAACCCTCCACATCATGGTCTCATATTGACGAGGATAAATTGGACCTGGGAGAGCGTAATGTCAAGCAGTGTAAGAGGAAAATTTGTGATGGCCATTACACCGCGGCTATTAGAGTTCTCTCCTCCTCTGGTGTCGCTCCTTATAATGATGATACTCTCGAAGACCTTAAGGCTAAGCATCCTTTCAAGTCGGCTCCGTCTCTGCCGAATGTATCCCTTGAACATCATAGCCTAGTTGCTTTCCCTACTGCGACGCTTGACATGATTAAGAGTTTCCCTCGTGGTACATCTTGTGGTCGGGATGGGTTACGTGCCCAGCACCTTTTGGACTGTTTAAGTGGTGCTTCTGTGGCTGTTTCGGATGAGTTAATCGCATCTATCACCCAAGTCGTGAATCTGTTTCTTAGTGGACAATGCCCCAAGGCATTGGGCGAATACATTGCTAGTGCTCCCCTCACACCGCTGATCAAGGCAGGAGGTGGTATCCGTCCCATTGCTGTGGGGACCATTTGGAGGCGCTTAGTCTCCAAGATTGGTGCTTCCTTGATTGGTCATTCTTTAGATGGTTATTTGAACGATCTACAGTTCGGCGTTGGGGTGTCTGGAGGAGGGGAGGCTATTCTTCATGCTGTGAATCGTTTCCTTGAAGATCGTGGGGATAAGGTGGGCCTTTCGATGTTGATGGTGGATTTCAAAAATGCTTTTAATTTGGTGGATCGTGAGGTTATGCTACAGGAGGTTCGCCTTCGTTGCCCTGCTATTTCACGTTGGGTGGAATTCTGTTAATCCAGCCCAGCTAAACTATATTATGGGGAACACACCTTATGGTCGCACCAAGGGGTGCAACAAGGCGACCCACTCGGACCTCTACTTTTTGCCCTAGTGTTACACCTCTTGGTACGCAAGATTAGAGACTCTTTTAATCTTGACTTTCAAGCATGGTACCTGGATGATGGCACGGTTATTGGTGACACTCTGGTCGTGGGGAAGGTGTTAGAACTTATTATGTTTGATTGACCTAGTCGTGGCTTGCACCTTAATGTGGATAAAACTGAGGTTTTCTGGCCAACCGAAGATCCCAGAAGCAGGCTCACGGGTATCTTCCCGCCTAATATTGCCCGCCCTTTACACGGTGTTAAATTATTGGGTGGGCCGGCTAGCGTGGATTTTGAGTTTAGTAGTGGGCTTGCTATGAAAAGGGTTGCTAAAACCATTGAGCTTATGGATGCCGTTGCTAAGCTTAATGATCCTCAATGTGAGTTGCTCTTCCTCCGTGCTTGTGCCGTTATTTCAAAGTTATACTTCTCTATGCGCACATGTTCTCCTCAGATCTTTGAGTGTGTCAGGATTTCATTTGATACGGCGCTTCGTTCCTCTATGGAGCGTATTGTCACTGCTTCTAGACCTGGGTTTGGGGATTGGCAATGGAGACTGGCCACACTACCGTTTGAGTTTAGGGGGCTTGGCGTATACTCTGCAGGTGATGTCTTGAATTATGCTTTCCTTGCGTTTAGACTCCAATCTGCTAGCTTACAGGTTAAGCTCCTCCGACAGTCTGGCAAAGTAAATTATGGATCTTCCTTTAACGATGCTTTGTGTACCTTTAATGCGAAAATGGAGTTCGACCTTTTGAGTAACCTGAATGAGATCGCTGCCCCCAAACTTATGAAGAAATTGGCAGACATATATTTCACGCATGTTACTAAAACGGTTGAATCCACTTTTGGCCTATCCGCTCGACAGATGGCGCTTTGGAGGTCGCAAAGGGAATACTACACCTCCGATTGGCTTAGGGTGGTTCTGATACCTGGGTTGGGACAAACTATAAATGCTAGAATCTACCGATGTGTTTTATGTTACCGCCTAGGCGTCCCCCTGTTTTCTGTCCAGATGCCGTGCTCAGCTTGTTCCAGGTCATTTGCGGGGGACATTTATGAGGATCACACAGTGTCATGTGCTGGTATTATCGGTATTAAGCACCGGCACAACGTGGTACTCGACACTCTCGCTGACATTTGTTCTCGGTCTGGGATCTCGGCTCGTAAAGAGGTTGACATCGGCCTTTGCGGAGAAAGGGACAAAAACTTACGCCCAGCTGATATATTGCTCTATTCTTGGGACAGTGGGCAGGATGTTTGTGTCGATTTGACAGGGTCGTCTCCTTTAACGCAAACTGGTATGGCTGATTTTGTGCCAGGACGAGTGGTGTCTGAAGCAGCACAACGCAAGCGTGCCAAGTATGAGACCAAGTGTGTCGATATCGGATATGGGTTTCTCCCATTCTCATTCTTTTCTTTGGGGAACTTTGAAAGGATGCAGTGGCCTTACTGAAGCGGATCCGAAAGTTCTCTGTAACTCAAGACATCGGATCGCGTGCCGCTGCTCATATTTTTGTTAGGATTAGCTTTGCAATAGCTAGAGGAGTGAGAGCCCAGTTAGTATCTCGGCTCCCTTCTAATTTCTTGTAGATCCTATGAGTTTTTAATAAAGTGATGTTTTATTTAAAAAAAAAAAAAAAAAAAAAAAAAAAAAAAAAAAAAAAAAAAAAAAAACTCTTATTTTATTTTCATTTTTAAAACTATACATTAATTTTACTTTGTTAAAAAAAAAAAAAAAAAAAATTTAAAAAAAAAAAAAAAAATTTTACTTTGTTAAAAAAAAAAAAAAAAACTTTTTTTTAAACCTTTTAATAAAACCACCCCAATGGTAACTCTGCCCACCCCACTCATTTCACTCATCTCTCTCTCACTCACTCACTCATTTCACTCTCTAAGAGCATCTCCAACGGAAAACAACAAAAACCACCAAAAACCAGCCACGTCACTGCCACATCAGATTTCTTAAAAACCTCATTTTTTACTCCAACAATATCCCTTCTCAAACCCCATTATTTTAATATATTTATATATATAAATATAGGTATATATATATTTGTGTGAGAGTGAAATCTTGTGGGGCCCACTTTATTTGGTTTTTGTTGGTTTAGTTTTTCAAACCACATTGGTTTGAACAAGGGCCTCCAATGGTTACAAACCAAGCCTCTTGGTTTGAACCAAGAAAACTCCATCCGTTGGAGATGGTCTAATAACCCCTCCCTCTAATAACCACTGCTACCTACAACACCAACCACCACCAGCTGTCCCGCCATCACCTCACCTGACCACAGCCACACTGCCACCTCAATCACCTCGGCCACACCCACACTTCGTAGATAAAGCTACTCACATAATACAATTAGATCTATATCTAGAAAAAAAATGGAGAAGATAGGCTGTGGTGGTTTCGTGAAGGTGAAAGCCAAAGGTGGAGGCCGGCAGTTATGGTTGTTTTTTTTAGATCTCGTTGTGGTTGGTTTTTTAAGATCTCGTTTGGTTGTTTTTTTTAGATCTCGCTGTGGTGTTTTTTTTTTTAGATCTCGCTGTGGGCTTGTGTGGTTATGGTGATGATGA
Source organism: Artemisia tridentata subsp. tridentata (assembly GCA_021014915.2). Taxonomy (NCBI): domain Eukaryota; kingdom Viridiplantae; phylum Streptophyta; class Magnoliopsida; order Asterales; family Asteraceae; genus Artemisia; species Artemisia tridentata. Next base: position 230,318,626 of record CP139508.1, on the reverse strand, counting down.
TGGTTTTGTTGCAACCAAAACCAAAAAACTGTTGGTTTGGTTGTATTTTGGTTCTCGTTGATTTTTTTTTTTTTTTTTTTTTTTTTTTTTTTAGATCTAAAAAGTCTTATAGATCTAAAAAATCTTATAGATCTTGAAATTGTGTTTAAACTGTGAAATCTTTTGATGGGGTGGGATAAGTGAGATAAAAATTGTTGGTGAAAAACTGTTAAGAAATTGTGTTTAGAAATTGTTTAGATAAAAACTGATAAGTGAAATAAAGACTGTTAAAAAATTGTGTTTGGATCTTCTTGTTAGATCTATGAAACTGCTTATGTGATGTTGGTAAAAAAAAAAAAAAAAAGTTGTTCTCGATGTTTTTGGTGGTTTATGTGGTGATACGTGATGGTTTAAGCAGTTTGTTGGTGATACGTGATGGTTTAAGCAGTTTATGATAAAAACTTTTTATATCTTAAAAACTTTTTTTTTAGATCTTGATGTTCTTGGTGGTTTATGTGGTAAAAACCAAGGTTTAGGTGGTTTGGTGATGGTATGAAACTGCTTTATGATAAGCAGTTGGTATGAAAATTCTTAAAAAAAGCAGTTAGTATTTTTTTTATTTTTTTATTTTTTGGAATACAAGTATGATCTTCCAGCAAGTGCTAGCAGTTTGCTTTATAACTCAAAAAAAATCTTAAATAGTGAAATTGGTACAAGCTAAAAAAAAAAAGAAGACGTGTTTCATAAAAACACTCCCGTGACTAAGGGTGCGTTTGGTTTGAGGTTTTTATACTGTGGGCATAGTATCAAACCCAAAAACATTTGTTTGGTACAAAAGAAGTGGGCCCAGGTTTCATTCGATTGCTAAATATTGATTCCGCTAGAAATTGGTAACTTTCACTCGAGTATTCTGCAAAATCTGACACAACCTACCAACTTTCCATATTTGCACCAATTAAATAATATAGATTCTTTAATTTTATTATTATTTAATTATATATACGAATATAAAACTAAAATAAATTTAATAAATTAAATATGATTATATTAAATAATATATTTTATCTTTTTTACTTTTTTCCTAAAACCTTTCCCCAATTTTTTAAACCATTCTCAAATTCGAATCCAATTCCAATCCCACTTTCAAACCATTCCTAAGTTAAAGAAAAAAGAAAAAAAAAAGTGACACTTTATAAGAAATGTAGGTGGTTATTGTTTTGATATATGTAAAAAAAATAACTACAGAGACAAAAACAAAAAACGTGAGAAAGCTACACCAGTGATGATGATAAGTTGATAACATGATAAAGATAAACTACACCACAAATATACGCCAAGTGGCAAACAAGTGATGATGATAACATGATAAAGATAAACTACACCACAAATATACGCCAAGTGGCAAACATTCTATCCAAAAAACACACTATTTCCACAAGCCCATGCATCTCAATCTCTCATATCTTCATTCTCACTTCTTTCACACTTCTCTCATACAACCACAATCACAATGGCAGCAGCCACCGCATCTCTTACCGGCACCATGGCCAGCTCCACCTTCCTTCGTCGCCAAAACACCACCACCACCTTCAAACCATCAACCCTTTTTGGGCTTAAGTCCAACACACCCAACAAAGGTGGCGTCACCATGATGGCCACTCACAAAGTGACCCTTATCACCCCTGAAGGCAAAATTGAGTATGATGTCCCTGATGATGTGTACATTCTTGACCATTGTGAGGAAAATGGTCTTGATTTACCATACTCATGCAGAGCTGGTTCTTGCTCTTCATGTGCTGGTAAAGTTGTGTCTGGTAGTGTTGACCAGTCTGATCAAAGCTTTCTTGATGACGATCAGATTGAGGCTGGTTGGGTCTTGACATGTGCTGCATACCCTACTTGTGATGTTGTCATTGAGACTCACAAGGAGGAAGAGCTTACTGCTTAAATCACATATTAGTTGTTTTGATCATGTATTTTTTTCATGTAGATGTATGTCTTTGTGACGCTTAAGTGTGTCATAATATTTTTTTCATGAAGATGCTTAAGTGTGTCATAATACTCAACATTAATTAATTACATCAGATTTTGTTTCATCATATTTTGCTTAGTTCCCTACTATATACGCATCTCAGTATTCAGCAACGAACATACACATAGACAGACACAGCTAAACTATTTCAGGTGCAATACAATTAGGGGGGGGAGGAAAGGCTAAATAGTTTAGCTACATGCTTATTTGGTTTTGGTATATTTTATCTAGGAGATAAGATATGAATGTGAAAATAATAGATGTACGTATATCATGAGGCTTGCATTTAGATGACAGACCTCTGTAAGACAATCACAGAGATCGATCATCCAAAAGATTTATATCAAATCTTATTTTATATCGTAGACTCACGTTATCTATGTTTGAATATTAATATTATGACATTCATATAAATTATAATAAGCATTAAAGAACACGCGAAAGCGTAAGAAACATAAGTATATAATTAATTAATCAAATTTAAATGTAAGTGTACCTTAATGATTTTACCAAAACAAGAATCAAATTAATCAATAGGAGTAATTCTAGCAAAACAAGAATGGAGTGATGAACCCTAATTAGGGTTTTATACGAATTACACGAATTGCCCTTTATCATTTTTGTAATTCAATCCAAAATACTTACAATAGTGTGTAAGTATCACGTTCTTGTACACACGTACTAAATCAAACTAAAGTTATGCAAGTAATTTAAATCACAAAACTTAAAACCAAACACTTTGTATAAAAAAAAATCGATCGACCCTAGTGAGGGTTTTTTTGATCGATCCAAGGGAAAAAAACATGAAAAGAAAACCTTTAGGGATTAGTTTGTGTGCACAAGAGATGTCAAAAACTATAAACCTTAGTTTGCTTATATACTAGATGAAACTTAGAGTCCAAGTTTGATTTGGATTTGGTAACCCAAATACAAAACCGATCGGCCCCTTTTTAAGGAGGTGGATCCAGAACCTTCTTGACATCTAATTTCATTCTAGTCCCTTCCTTTTCTTATTTAACGATCGTTAGTCACTTCCGTTAAATACTAACGTTCGGTATACGTTTTGTGATAATTAATAGTAATTAAATATAACATTTTATATAACATTATTAATCTTTAGTTCTCATACGTAAAATGTGCAATCACGTGATCTCGAGTTCGATCATAACATACGACTACTAAAATAATGTCTATAAAACTAACAGCTCCCACTTGGACATATTTTAATAGTGTAATCACATCGGTTAGCGTCTTGCAACACGCTGATGCCTCTAGTACAACTCGAGTAGGTCTCCTTGAAAAACCTTTAATGATTCTTCATTATTATTATCCTTTTGTTATTAATACTATATTAAATAAAGATATGGATATTATCTTTATTCAAATATTCTGTTTCTCGTTGTTCGTGATTGAGCAAGATTACCAAATCTTCTGAATACATTCAGGGGAGATCTTGGGCGTGCGCACGCAAACATCTTGTCAACCCTACGAGGGGCCCAGCAGTATTAAACTTCAAAATAAATTTGAAGAAACAAATTCTATCTTGACTATAAGCATAACCTATGAATTTTGCAACAATTCCGAAAACAATCCTTATGACTACCAGTTACGTATAGCGTCAAATTGTTCCACAGAATGCACTACATTCATCACAATTATATGGTATCTCAAGTCTGAGGATAACTATTCATGATTTACTTAATAACTTCATCCATAAAGTAACATCATGTAGTTTGGGATAAGTCCTATATTCAATTTATTGAATATCATGTGAATTTGGTATGTCAACGCATCAGTATACTTTCAAGTATATTATACCAAAACTCATATTTGTCTTAATCTAATGATATTCTCATACCATTAATTGACAACGGACGATTTAGAATAACTAAATTATTTATGGATTAAACATGCAAATATAGGACACAATTTATTATTAATGAAAAGAAACGTACCAAGTACTTAAATTCATTATAAATAATAAACTCTTAACATCCTTTATCCAAATACTAAATAAATCAATGCATGAAAATACTAGTTGATGAATTATGTCTCAAGCTATGATAATCATACTTGTTAACAAGACATAAATCAACCAACTTTGATCTATCAAAATTTTGAGAAAATTTATTTCAAGAATTCAGCTGGTGACGTTCTTGTATGTGTGCATTTAAATAATTTGATATTGCCACATAATACTTCATAAAGTGTGTGACATCCTCAATCACCAATTTATGATTATCAAACTTTCAAACAATTTTAAAGTTTAAAGTATTCTTATTCTTTTAATGTATAATGCAACTATGCTCTTAGTTAAGCATAACTAGTACACATGGTCATTAACAAGGATGAAATCCTACCATGACTAGTATTGAGTGTCATCTCAATTTCATTAGCATCATTGTATGCAAGCAACAATATTATAACGACCTGAGAATACGGAATGACATTTAAACTTTTGATACGAACATAACCTAAAGTTAGACTATACGTTATGATTTAAAATTACAAAATATGAAATCCTTAACCTAAGTATTTATATATTCGGCACAACCTCTATTTCTTTTGGGAATATCACACATTACAAGTCGTTTTGGACCTAGTCTAGACCTTCTTAATATAAGCTACATGATTGGAGAGATTTTGAAGATAATACCGAAATTTTTGAAATATATAGGAAGAATAATTCTCCTCTAATCACTCCCCATAATCACGGCACTCTCTCATTTATTTCTTCACTCCAAAACTGAATATCACATTTTCCTTTCACACACTAAACCCTAAAAACATAAAACAAATCAGTAGCCTCATTTTTGCCCTCAAAAATCAAAGAAGAAGGCGGCGTTGAAGCTTGGTTAGATCGTGGTGCTTTTGGGTTATTTGTGTTGGTGATTCGTGGTACCATTTTTGGTTTCCTTGGTCTCGTTATTTTGCCAAGAAGAAGAGAAAGAGGAAGCTTGTTGGTGATCAGGTTGTGTACGAAATTATGTTGGAGTCTTGGTGTTTCAATCCGAGCCTTAGTTGTGGTTTCATTCGTTTTCTTTTCTTTCAAGTCGATAACATGTCATTTGCTTTTCCTTTTTTCCATTTTATTCGGCATATACACATTAAAAACCATGCTATATAACCCGTAAGAATCATGCTTGAATATGTATTATTGGTCTCGTTAACTTGTCACTATAAAAACTGCATAAAAATTATAAACCTATACGCCTATATGTTGTTGTTTGGTGTCGGTTTGTGTACTGCTTTTCATGTCCTTGTTCCAGCCCCTTTATCGACCTATGATAACACTAAAACAGCCCTAAGAATCTGATAAAATGGATCATTAATGAGGCGTGTAAGATCTGGAAACCCTAGACTGTTTTAACATGCAAATTATATGATTTTATGTGAAGGTCTTGTGGTGTTTTTGGCTCGTAAATCATTAGAAGGTTGTGGGCTGTTTTGGAATGACGATTTAGTGAGTCTATAATCTGGGTATACATGTTAACATGATAACTGAAACATTTCTTGTTAATTTTAATGGCTCGTGTGCGTTTATATAATTAATATGATGGCCTAATACGGATTTTTAAGTGAGACAGTTTTGTATGCTGAATATGGTTTCACTAGAACATGAGTTTCATAAATGTTTAATACTGGACTTTTGCATGTAAACCTAGTTTAATGTTTTAACTAAGATCTCCAATTGGTTTTAAATGATTTGGAGTTGTTTTGGTCATGTTTTTAAATGTATGGGTTTAAGTGTCAAATCTAAGAAATCAGAGTCTGAACATTAGTTGATACTTTTGATTTTTAATTTTCAAATCACAAGGACCTGAGAGCTCTCATTTTACAGGGTTGATATTTAGGTTATGTGTGACTTCCTGGAATTTTTGTGAATTTTTCTGAAGTGTCTCAATGGGTTAATTAAAGGAAAACTTTCTGTATGTATGTGCAGTTAATTTTCTAGGTAAGTCTGCAAAGATGATTTTTGTAACAGTACTTTCACTTGCTAATAAAATCTATGAAAATTTGTTAAGACACTAGACTAATATGGGAATCACATATAATTATTTTAGAATTTTGGGAGCTTAAATGACAGGCATGAAAAATCGTAAGAAATTGTTCTTGAATTGCTATATAAACTCTAATTTGGTAAATATAGGTCCTAAACCTAATTTTGAACATATGAACCCTAGTTTGGCCATTAATTGATTTTAATACAATCTAAACCCTATATTTAACTTATTATCATTGGTAAACCTAAATTTGATTGATTCGGAATGTTACCCTAAAGTTACTAAATTCAGAAAGTTACTAAATTTGGAAACTTACTAATTATGGAAACTTGCTAAATATGGAAAGTTACTAATTCGGGAAACTCACTTAATTCGGGAAAGTTACTAAATATGGAAAGTTACTACATATGGAAAATTGCTATTTATAGCAGGAAACCCTAATATGTTAATCTGAACAACAATAAGTGATGAATCAGTAATAACTTTATTATAATTCGTGTAGATTCGCTGAAGAAGGAGTAACTTCCGATCTTTGTGTTTTCTGATTTGGTTTCATTGTTGTTTGAGGTACAGATATTCTACCCTTTCTCAGTAAGGGTTCTGATCTCATGACTTCTCGATCTTTGACTTGATTCATTTGCGTTGATATGATTCGTTGGTATGATCCGTTTGATATTATCATTTGATATGATTCTGTTTGCTATCCATTCTGTTATGATGATCTGTATATTATCTCATTGATATGAGATTCTGTTTGGTTGATATGCTCTGATTGATTATGCTATAGTAGCTCTGTTATGATTATGGATAGCTTTGCTTTGCTTTACTTTGCTTGTTCTGTTCTGTGCCCGAGCTTCTGTATCTGTATTCCTAGCCATGGAGGTACCATGGCCATGTCATTGAGGCACCAATGGCATGACATTTTCTGTGGATGTGTGATTGATCCACGACGTCCCCTTCTATTCTGTTATGATATTTGTGCACATTGGCCATTATGATATGTGTATATGCATGTCATGAGCAGGTGTATATATATATATATATATATATATATATATATATATATATATATATATATATATTATATATATATATATATATATATATATATATATATATGATTTGTTTTGCAGGGGGCGTATGGATGCATCCTAGATTCTGTTACGTTCTGTTCTGGATATGATTAGTGATTGGTTGGTGCGTGCCATGCACCCCATTTCACTTCTGGGAGCTAGCTACTCCATTTGGTACTTGAGAGGTCTCCCCTCCTTGTACAGCTTATGATTTGACGGATATTGTAACACCCCCTAATTTATTTTATGGCAGCGGAAAGATTATTAGGGTGTTACGGTGAGGATCGAAGTCATAATTACAGAAAACGGCTCCAAAGAGACGTTTTGAAAGTTATTTGTCATTCAAAATAATATTTATGATACAAAAGTGAAATGTTTAATTTGAAATTTCCCTGATATGGTATAATAATATTGAAAAGAATGACAAATTTGATTTTTACACCACGTGGTTTATCAGAGTATAAAATGCCCGCTCCGTATCTTGTCTTGCTCCGTCAATTATCTGAGATAAACATGCTTAAAATGTCAACACAAAGGTTGGTGAGTAGTTTAATGGAAAAACAATTTATAATTTCAAGTGTGTTCAGTAATATGTATAAGTACAAGTAATAAGTCCAATTTCAATAATTTCATAAGTGATATAGTATTTGAAGCAAACACTTCTGGTGATGAATCAAGTAACTGGATAAAATCTACAACTCAGTCACATATGAGAATAGTCAAGTATAAGTCTGGGAATCATAATTCTAGCACATAATGCTTACAATGATGTTATCATGCTTGAAATCTATAAGTGGGGAGTGGTGTAATACTAAATACAGCTGTATCTAAATACATATGAAATCATATATATTCATATAATTATATTGCTCTAAGCCTCATGACACGCAAAATGTTAACAGAGTACCGTAAAACGAAGGAGTCCACATCAAGGGATTTATAACACCCTCAATAAAATACGACTTATTAAATACGACTTATAAAATACGCTATAAATTAAAACTTGAGTTATATAACATGTTATGACTCGAAACCATACAATATGAATATATAACCTAAAGTAAAATACGAATGATACAAGAACCTTATGAAATAAAAGTATTGCACGTTTCATATGTCCTCTATAGGCCAAAAATAATTAAACTTGTACACCAAATATTTATAAGAGATAAGGGTGAAAGTTGGCTAATTTGGAAAGCATTAATCCTCATTTAATCACCCCTAATTTTCGGCACATAATTCCTCCAAATTCTCCTAATCCAAACTGTGTATTCCATGACACCTAGAAACCCTAAACGTTTTTTTTTCTCCCTTCCATTTTGTCGGCACAAACAAATCAAACAAAAACCCTAAACACTTTTGTTCTATTCGACATCATCAAGAAGAAGAAGGAAAGCAATGATTTGATCTTGATCTATTTCAATTCATATCACACAAAGGTAATCAAATAATACATCATTCAATCCATTCGAATTGTTCATAAACAAAACCTAACCGATCCCTATTTATTTTCTTGTATTCGATTTTGATCAAGGAGGAGAAGTTGTGTTGATGATTTGATCATTTTGGAGACCTTGTTCTTTAATCCCTATTCGAATTATACAAAGAGGTAACCATATAAACCTTCAATCTATGATGATATTTCGGATCAAAATATATCAATATGTGTCAATATGATTAATAATGCTATGGGAATCGGATTTATGTAACAAGTTAATCTGGCAGAAATTATGTGCTAACTCAATGAATTTTAAACCAATGATATGAACATGAATTTTAGTAGTTCTTTAGTCTAAAATTGAATTTAGTGAAATAGGGATCAAATAAAATTATTTTGGTGATTTTTAGAGGTCTAGAAGGCAACCATTTGATTTTTAGAAATTTATATGTCAAGACTGTATTTCAGAGTCTGAAAATTCAGTCATACTCCATGATTTTTAATTTAAAATATATATCGAATTAAGCCCTGAAATTTTGGCATAATGTAATTTGGTATATGAGGTAAGTTGTGTAATTTTTGTATATTTTTCTGAGATGTCTAACCTGGGTAAATAATTACAAACTTTCAGGGTGTTCCAGTAGATCCGATTCGAGGATATGTTGTGAATGTCGAATTTTAATCTGTACTCGTGCTACTCAATAAAATCTGGAAAAATTATGTAAAATACTTAAGACATGTAGGTACATCTGGGTAAAAGTATAGAATTTTATGAGCTCGTATATGGTGTTTTAAAAATAGCTAAAGTCAGATCTGTTTTCAATGTTAATTCTGAATTTAAGAAGTTATTTATTTAGAACACTTATAAGCTTAATTGCTTCACTTTTAAAACCTAAATAAGCTATATTGTCATCTTAAAAGTGTTTAAATTATGTCTTGATTAATTATCATAATAACCTTCAACCATGGCATAATTGCAATAGTAACCCTAATATTTGAATAATGACAATATGAGCCCAAATTATATGAATCAAACCCTAAAACTGCTAATTCAGGAAATATAACTTAATTATGACCTAATTGAATGTATGAAACCCTAATTGGAGTTTAATCACTTTAAATGATCAATTAAAATGACTTGTGCAATTAGAAACCCTAATCTCACACTTACTTAATTTGGAAACCCTATTTTGACTTGTAAAACCCTAAATTGTGAAATAACATCATTTTATAAGTATATATTAATGTATGAAACTCAATTTTGACATTAATAACTGTTTGAACCTTTTTAAATATTATTTACTATTTTTAGAAACCCTAAATTGCTTTTAAACCTAAATATGGAAACTTACTATTTTTGAAAAGTTACTATTTTTGGAAAGTTACTTTTTTTGAAAAGTTACTAATTAAGGAAACCTGCTAAATATGGAAAGATACTTAAAATGGAAAGAAAATTAAAATGAAACCTTTATGATTATGAAACTATGAAACTTATAAATAAACTTATGATTATGTAGATCGGGTGAAGAAGGAGTGATCATTCGCTTCCATTCATCGTATTGCTTTGATTTGTGTGCTTCGATAAGGTACATATATTCTTTCCCTTTTCAGTAGGGATATTTCCATTGATTATATGCCTGATATGATTCCCTTATTTGACTCATGACTTTCATTGTATGATTGTCATTCCTATTTATTCATTCTGACATTTATTTAAATGTCTCTGCCATGCTATGCTTATGTTTTGCCATGCTTATTGAGTTACTATTTTGTTTCTCTTGCCATGCTAGATTATAATTGTTGTATGCTATGATAGATCTGTGCCTGAGCTGACCTAGTTGTGGAGGTACCATGACCATGTCTTGGATGGCACCCTAGGCATGACACTCCCGTAGAGGTGTGATAGATCTACGGCGTTCCCCCTTATGTTATGATTTATTTTGCATGAATTATTGGCCAACCTTATATGTGTGATCAGTCTAGTACTGACATACATACTTATATTAGGGAGCGTATGGATGCATCTTAGGTTTGATGTATATGTGATTATGGTGACCAGGCGGTGTGTGCCTTACACTCCTTCTCACACTTTTATTTACTTAGAGGTCTCCCCTCTTCATTTACTTGTATTGCTTTAGTATGATTTGACGGATTATGATATGTAGTTCTTATGGCACATCCTTATATGAACTTTTCCTTATTTCATTATTCTCTTGATTCATTTCTTATTCAGTTCTCATGCACTCTTGATTCTTAGTTCTCTTTAAAATTCGTATGACTTTCATGATTATGCTTTTCGTTTGTTATCCTTATTCCTTCGTTGCTTATGCCTATTTACCGTCATGTTATGTTATATATATATATGTTCACTGGGCTTTTTAAGCTCAGCCGCATATCTTTTCCTGCGGCAGGTTTTAGTTGGAAGTTGGGTTATGAGTGGAGAGTACTTTGGACTTAGAAGACTATACCTTGATAGCTATTTTGGATTAGAGATGACTAGAAGTGATTATATTTTTTTTTGACTTAGTATTTATTGTAATTCTCATTTGTAACCTTGTATTACAGATTTTCCCTTTGTAACCTTTGAAATTCTTTTGTATTAATTAAGTCATATGCTTGTGTTTGCTTTGATATGTCACCATAACGTAATACTTCTACCCTTATCGGGTTGGGGTGTTACAATTATGGTATCAAAGCACAGGCTGCCACTTGTAATACATTTACCCTTGACCTGTGAAGTTTGGACCACTAAGTTTCCACTGTAGGCGCTCATAAGACAACCTTTGAGAAATTGCTTTAGGATCTCCCCATAGGAACATAAGTTATAACCGGTGAGGAATGGGTAGACTAGGACATCTATGTAAGTAGCATTGCTTCCGCATCACTCTGATTCGTGCCTCTGCCTTTAGCTATGCCTTATAAGAACATTTGTTTCAGAAGCTAGAAAGTTTTGCAACCTAAGCCTAGTAACCAAGTAAGATTGAAATGCCTTAAGAACTGCATGGATACCTTACACCATTTAGGTTTCACTTCCTGATTTTGACCTCCATTTCCGAGTTGTTTGATAAACAGTTTGATACCCTTCCGACCATCCCGAAGGTCATTCAACCGTCATGTGTTTGACAGATTCTGTGAATTCATTACTTATGCTGGATATAGAATGTATCATCTGATACTACTTGAATCTGCATAATCCATTGCTAATCCTATGAGAACTCTGGTAATTATTAACCACGGATATAGGAAGATTTGTTTCCCTCCCTTAGAATGACCCGCGAGGATATTGGGTAGACATTAGGCTTCTCGTTTGACGCGATCTCTTCCTTCGTATTTTGATCCTGACGTTTGATTTATCTTCATTGTTCGTTTTGATCCCTACGTTCGGGTTCGTCTAAGCAGAAGAATTTGTGGGACCAGGTTCTATCTCCTCCATGTGTTGACTGTGAGAAGTTTCATCTGGGTGATCGTGTTATAAGATGTTGGATGCCGGTTTCAGTTGTAGTGTGATTGGACGTCGGATGAAAGAGTGTCCGAAAGTGAATGGTAAAAACCGTAAGAATGAATGATTGACAGCAATCTGCCGAGGGTCGAGTGTTCGCTCTGACCAGGGACCAGGCTGCTGACACATCAAGTACCGTTTCGGGTATTCCTTACTTATGCGATCGTGCTGCGTGGTTTTATTTGATACGAGAATGACATACCCTATGGTGTCTTTTGCTTTTACTAAGCACATTAAGTCCCCTCTGCATTATTGAATTGCTATTCCTAATTCTATCTCTATGAGAATCTTGTGACTATCCATCACGAGTGTAGATTATCATGTACGGTTGAGGATGTTTGAAGATCAATTTCATTCTGCTAATCTGATTTCTTTGGGAATGTTCGATTCAATTTCATTCTGGTCATGTAATTGTTGACTGAGCATTGAGATGCTAACAACAGTTATGATTTTGTCATCTCTGGCGACTTATGAAACTCAAACTCCGTGCCCAGGTTTCTGACCTGGCATACTATTATGATCACCTTTGCTTTGAAATTCCGTATATTAATCCCTCGCGTTTGTGAAGATATTCCATTTGAAGTAACTTGCTCGAGAGTTTTCGATGTTGAATTTCGCGATGTATTCCTTGATGGACTACCAAGATTTTCCTCTCGAATGTAATTGTTTTGATCCGTTTATTAGAATGTGTTTTGTCACGACTTGAGGTAGACTGTGATTGCAATAAAGGCATGTGTATATGATGCAAGTATTATGACTTCTGGCCAGTGTGATAATAGTTACATCATATACCTTGAACTTATTGGAGTCATAGAATGTCTTGAGGAGTGCTTGAGGTCAGTGTGTTATTTGAATCAGAACTCTATTCATGTGTAAGCGACGTTTTGGCTATTTTCGAAATCCCTTACGAAAGACATACGTTGAATGAAGAGTATTGAAGGACCTACTTCTAGGAAGTGGTTTATCCATCTGTGTGCGTCTCTGTGTTGTGTTCCAGTTTGGTTATGAAGAAGAATGATGGTGGTATGAGGTTGTTCATGGAATTCTGGAATCTTAGTAGTATGGTGATTAGGATGAGATTGAACATTTGAGGATAGCTCTTTTAAATTCTGGTAGCTGGTTACTAGGATTTGTGATAACAACGGTAGAAGTGGAGCTCACCTGCGCTTCTTCATAGTCATGGTTAGTGACAAATTGTAGATATCTTAATTTATAATCTCAACTTTTTGGCGAATTTGAATCCCCAAGATGTGTTTGACTTAACTTTGGGGCGAATTGATGATGTTTTGTGTGGGATCTAAACTTCAAGTTCCTTGCTAAATCGCCTTTTCTATTGTTTCTAGTACTTATAGTTCAGTAGTAGGCACTTTTGGTACAAAGTTATTTTTGTGTTTTAATTTACTTTAGTTTTGCTTGTAGTTTCTTTATAGGTTTGAATATGAGATGATATCACTATTGTAGTATTATTCCGCCAGTTATTTTTCATGTTATGCATACTTATGGATTCAATTCATTAATATTATTACCTTTTGGAACAGGGTATTTATTCAATGTGGTACTTTATGTATGAAAGATGAAGACTCTTGGAGTATGATGACAATGGTACGTTTCTTATGCATAAATACCATTTTGTCCCTAAATAAGCATGTTGTTGGTTACATCAGCTTTTAGTCTCACGGAGATGGCCATAAGTTGGTCTATACGACTCCGTTTTATGCCCCGTTTTTGGCCATGTTCAAGTTAAGATGTTAGCTACAAGTTTTATGTTTTGACCAATAGTTGGTTATATGCAACTTTTATGAGTTTTAGCCGTTTAAAATATGTTACTCAGTTTTTGACACGTTTTGCTGTTTAGGCTCTAGTTTATTCATCGGGATGAGTTACAGCACGAGCCTCCCGAAGAAACGACCACAAGACTTCGATCTATAATCCTATGTTTTTACCTAAGTTTCACAGTCCACTGATTTTTCCTAGTAATTACGTTTACAGCCCCTATCCAGTTTCTGTTTTGCAATATAAGTCCTTTCGACGGTTTCTAGTGTTTTAATCCAATTTTTCCAAGCATAATCAAGTACAATAAGCACATAGAATATATTAAATACATGAAATACTAATATTTACATAAATAAAATAATAACATAGGAGTTTGCTTACAATCCTTGTGATGAAATTTAACAAGAACCATGAACTAAGAACACTAAACTAAATCCTTCAACCAAAATCCCTAGCTTCCAATCCTTCAACACAACTCTTGCTAACCCTTGATAACCTTGATCTAACCTTGTAAGAACCTTATGAATTCAGCCCCTACACCTTGTGTAACTCTTAATCCAACCATGGAATCAAGATGAGGTTTTGTGGTGATTTTGGTGTTTTTATGAATGAAATGAACTAAGGAATCAACAAGGATCTATGATTAATACTTGTGATGGATGAAACTTGTAAGATCAATTATCAAAATGGTGTATTTTATGATTTTGGGTTGTTGGTTTTGAGAGAGAAACAAAGAGAATGAATGAGTTTTATAAGGTAATGAGGAGGTTAAGTTTTAGGATATTTTCCAAGACTTAGTTGATAAGTTTACTTGCACATGTGTTCAATCTTCTCATGTAAGCTTCCTATCTTGTTTTGTTGACTTATAAAACGTCTAAAGAGGATGTGGTATGATAAGTATATAAGCTTTGGTCATTTTCTTGACTTACGGAGGTCGTTTAGTCCTGGTAATCGCTAACGGCAAGTCATTAAGTCACGAACTTAAAACCGGGTATCTTAAAAATATGAAACTTATAAAAATGTTCAAACTTATCAATATACTCTAATTAGCATATTAAATGAGTGATAAGTTTTATCGGGATGCTTAATTGTAGTAAAAACCAAAAACCAGAATTGTTAAATATCTAGTTAAGATATTTAAGAAGAGAATTTCAACTTGACTACTTTTAGTGAGATATTTTGTAAGATATTTTAACTAGATATTATCTAATAATATCGAGTTGATGAATAGGTATATGATTAGGCAAGGTAATTTTAAATGTATTAGTCAAAAGGTGGTGCGGGCATCAGGAGTAAATAGTGAAAATGAATAGTAACCTAAAAATGCGAATTGTTACAACGTGTATGCAGCTATGCTATATATGGTAGGTTTGGTTGGATGTTGTCTTATTTGGTATTATTGTATTATTTGTTAAAAATGGTAAGACTTGTGATCAAGTAATTTTGTGAAATTAAGTAAAATCACAAGTGATCAAGTATAACCAGTCTCGTATTTTTGAACAAATCACAGGTGATTTGTTCTGAATCACATGTGATTTTGTAGTATAACTTTGAGTAATCATTTAAAATTACATGTTACTAACTACATATTTGTATGTAGCTAACTACATGTGTTGCTTAAAAAAGTTTAAGAAAAGCCTAAGCCTATTCAGAAAAATTGGATGTTATTAGATTCCGATGAAGATTCCGAAAGTGATTAGAGTAAGAAGGTGTCAAAAAAATTGAAGGGGAAGATGATTAGGTTTAGGTACTTTATGTGTTAGGTTATTCAACTTGTGAAGTAGTTATCACCGAATGTTATTGTATGATTAGGTTTTAGGTACTTTATGTATGTACGAGTAATGATTATTGATTGATATGAATATGTTGATCTAAGGCGATTTTGTTTAAAAAAAATCATAAATGAAAAAAGACAAGTTCAAGTCATAAACCTTTTTTGTTGCTTTGTTTGTTGTATTTTTACGCTTGTTGATATGCAAATCACATGTGATTTCCCTTGAATCACATTTGATTTTACCTCATATTATTTTTAAGGTGAATCACATGTTGTTAATACACGAATCACATGTGATTTACAAACGAATCACATGTAATTTGCATGCGATTTATACTTGAACTAAAACCTAATAACATCCACCTATATATGAACGTATAATTATTAAAATTCACCTAGAAAAAATAACAAAAAAACTGTTACAAGATGAAACTGTTACAAGATTCAAACTGGTAATGTTGTGAATGATAAGGCGATTGCTGATGTTGTATGGTCTAAGGCTTCGCCTGATGTTGTACGGTCTAAGCATAAGTTTTAGAAATCACATATGATTCACTTTGAATCATATCTATTTATATATTACTAAATTTTGGACACTTTTGAATTAGTAAAGGCTGCAAGATATAGAAACTTATAACACATAATATAAAGATATTCACATCAGTAACATATATTTAAAGCGTTCAAGAAGATATATAAGCACATAAACCGCAGTCAAAACAGATTAAAAGAACTTAAATAATCACATAATATCACTAGTACAAAAAATGGGATTTAGTCACACATGTGGTTTTTCGAACAGCCACACAGTAACTTATTTGTGTGACTAAATGTACTAGAATAAAATAAACAGCCACACTTGATCCGACTTGTGTGACCATTTCGGAATTACATCTAAGGCTACAGCCACACATTTGAATATTTTCGTGACAATACGTATCTGGTGACCATTTCGGAATTACATCTGAGGCTACAGCCACACATTTGAATATTTTCGTGACTATACGTATCTGGTAAAAAAAATTTGATTTTTTACACACTTATAATTTGGGACGTGTGACGGATACAAATAAGGTTGAAACATTAGTCACACTATATATATACATATGTGACAAATATATGTCACGCAATTGAAAAGTGTGACCAAAATCCATATATGGTCACACGAAGTAATTGTGTATGTGGCTAAATCATATACTCAAGTTTGTCACACATTATTTAAACGTGACTGCTAGTTTTTGTTGAAAATTTAGCCACACACTTGAACAGTGTGACCAAATGTCATATATGGTCACACTAAACCATAGGCATACATGATTAAGTGTGACCAAATTGGATACAAATGGTCACGTAAGTTAATATGTGTGTCTAAAGTTAAGTGTGTGTTTGCCTGCCAATTCCTAATGTGTATGGTCACATTTAATTGTAGCACAATCATGTGACTATAGGCTATACAATAGTCACACCATACCACAAATGTGCATCTAAATTATGTTTATGGCCACATTATAAGGGTATTATATGTGACCAATACATTCAAAATAGTCACACTGTGAAATATTCATGCGACTATAGTCAAAAATTTCAAAATCTCAGGGCCCGTTTGGTTGCCCCTTTTTGCATTCAAGTAATACTTTGATTGCCAATATCAATTGTTTGGTTCATCAAGGAAAAGAATTAAAGTGGGCTACCCCTCAAAAATACCATTCCACTCAATGAAGGTGTCTTTCGACAATTCCCAGCCTCAATGTGGCCCCACCATAATTTACATACACACAACAAAATTAAATAAATTAATAAAAAAAATATATCATCATAATTTTTTTTAATTATTTTATTAAATAATTCTTAAAATAAAATAATTTTAATCATTTATTTTCTCTCTCTTCATTTAATTCAAAATCTATACTTTTTTCTCAAACCTTTCCCTAATCTTTCAAACCATTCCCAAATCCTAATACCATTTGTGAACCAAACGCACCCTCAATGTTTTGGCTCCATTGTAAGCATTTATGTTGTCTTTAATCCTATCTAGCTAGTTGTTCAACAACCACATTAATTGTACAATACTATATCATTTTATTTTCCGGCATTATATAATACCCCAGTTATCATCAACTCTTTATCATATCAATTGCTTTTCACCATGGATGCACAAAATGGTTGTCAAATGGTCTGCATTGACTGTCGGGTTGAAAGTGAAAACAAGGCTGGATTGACATTTTTTGCACGGCGTCCCCCTTATACGGATTTCAGGTGGTATGTTTGTCCAGTGTGCCTTGAAAGAAGGGGAACCCCATCTTATACTGGTAGAGATGGTGTTACATGGGAAAAGACAACTACAACAGATAGTAGTGGATATGTAATTGGATTACATATTAATGCATCTACAAGAGTTGGTGCTTACTTGGGTAGTGGTGATGAAGAAAGTAAACCAACTGCAACTCAAACAGCAAGTGGAGTATGCCCAAGTCAAGCACCAAGTGAGGAACCTGCAACTCAAAAACCAAGTGAAGAATCTGCAAGTCAAACACCTAATGAAGAACCTCCAACTCATAAACCTAGTGATTCACCTGCTAGTCAATTAACCAAGTGAATCACCTGCAAGAAATGCTATGTTGTCTTTCAGTGTAAATATAATTTAACTGATATGTTGTATAATTAATATGTTATTTCATAAGCAGTAATAACTATACATTCTAGCAGTGTTAACTCTAACTCTAGCAGTCTTAATTCTATTTCTTGTCCTTGGGTCCTAGATACATTCCCATCTTCCTGAGCAGTTCTCTTTTCTACTATTTTTGCTTCTTGAATCCCTCAGATTCCAATGGTTCTGCAGTTCTCTTTTCTGCTCTTATATCAAATGTACCACCTTTCAGATCCTTGGTAAGTCTGGCATGTGTCTTAGTGTAGATTTCTTGAATTTGTTCATAACTCCTATACTTGAAGTATTTCTCTTTCCAACCATCCTGACCTTTCAAATAAGCTTTCATGTACTTCAGTCTCTCACTTCTTGAAGGAGGTTTATTGACATAAGCTTTCTTCTTACTCATTTTCTTTCTAATGACATCCAATAAGTCATGAAATGCTGATTCTTTCTCTTCAAGAGTATACATTAATCTATCAGTTGCTTGTAATTTTTCTACATACTCCTTGTTTGAAAAAATCTGAGCAGCTTCTTGAGCATCAAGATTAGCTTGCACTTGTCTTGCCAAATCTTCATCTGTAATCATTTGTTGTTGTTTTTGACTGGGTGATAGAAACTTAAATTTCTTCTTAGGTTCATCAATCAACAAACCTTTGCCTTTTTCTGATGGTGAAATAGTTGTTGATGGTGTTTTTGGTACTGATACTGGCTCTTTAATGACAACTCCTTTTGCCTTAGGTTTTGTACTCCTCATCTTTGTTAATACTTGATCTATAGTAATATCATCATCACCTTGAGTAGCAGCAATACTAACTTCAGTCTCAGTAGCACTAACCTTATCAATAGCCACATTAACTTCAACACAAGCAATATTAACTTCTTCATTGGCAGTCTTAAGTGTAGCAGCATCCATAACAACTTCATTACCCTGTTGATCACTAGCAGGAATAATTGGACCACTAGCAGGAATAACTGGCTCACTAGCAGGAGTAACTGGCTCACTAGCAGGAATAACTGGCTAACTATCAACAGTTGTAACCTTGCCCAAACACCTATCCATCACCACTTCATTCCCTTGCTTATCAGCAACTACAAATTCCATTGGATCACTCTCTTCACCAATACTTTCACCCTCCTTAGCCTCCCCCCCCCCCCTGTTTGGGAGCATCCTTAGAAGCTTCAGAAGATTTAACCTTGTGTTTGGGAATTCTTGATCCTTTGACTCCTTCTAAATACCTAACCCTTCTCTTCAAATCCTTTATCTCCCCACATTGAGCTTTGATGACTCCATCTTGGGGAGCAGCTTTTGTTTGCAGATCAACAATTTGTGCAGACAGCTTGGCACATGTTTCCTTCAATTCATTCAAAAGTTGCATACTATCCTCACCACTTCGGCTTGTGTTACCTAGCCCGAGAGGTGGATCACTGGAAAAGTTAAGTTCAGTCTCACCCCTAGGATGAACATCCGAACCCCCCATTGTTTCCATGTGACTAGGACCTTCACCTGAATCAGTTCCAGAGGAACTTTCTTCATTAGAAGTTGTCTTGGTTCGGGTCTTAATGATGTCACCACTGTCATGTGCTGCTGCTAAGCTAGACACAGTAGTGGCAGCCCTTGCCAACATCTCACTCTCCCCCCAGTGACATCCTCATCTGCAACAGTTGGTATAGAACCCCTAGCCTGAGGTAGCTCAGTGTTCTTGGTGTTAGTCCTACGTTTATAGGTCAGTTGTTGTTGTTCTGTGGGTGTGTGATGGGTACTAGCTGGAATTGCTGAACCTTCACCCATTTGGGTTTGGGCTAGTGCCACCATTGTTGGAAACAAAGGTGTCACTGTCCCTGAAATTTTTTTTCCAACCCTCCTCATATTAGCAAAAACCTTTTTGGTAAGGCAGGGAGTGGGATAAACATTTTTGTGACTTTTCTTTTTTTTAAATTGGTTGTCCAAAAAGAGTTGCAAAAACCTTGGATATAGAAAATATTTAGCCGAAGAACTATCCAAGTTCTTAACCATACTATCAAAAATTAATTTTGAGAAATTAAATCTTTAAGTATTTTCAGCCAAACAAATTATAGCAGAAGCTAAATTACTGCTAAATTCATTCCACGCAGTGGTCTTTGGACTTAGACACACTAAGACAGTATGAATTAAGAATTTCCACTGAGGAGAAAAATTACCTTTTTGAAACTTTAAAGCATCTGTATTTCTCTCATAGCCCATCAGTGAAAGTTTTTCAAAGATTATAGTATTGGGAAGATTCTCAACTCCGTTATCATCATCTAGGAGAAGATCTCTTCGAATAGACGCCTCTGCAATGATAATCCTCTGTCCATCTACAAGGGCATGGATTTGTGTTTCCCCATTAATAGTTTTGACCTTAGCAGACGACCAAAACTGGATAATGTTGGAAGTATTTGTAGTAGGTTTTACTGTTAATGCAAACTTAATATAGCTTGCATTAAGGAAATCAATGATCTCAGTAAAATCTACAAACTCATTGGATTTTTCTAAAAAGGCAACATTATTATGAGGTTCGGTAAAAGTTAGGTTCGACATTATGATTTGATTTGGGGGTTTTGCAATATAACGATTAAAATTCGATTAGGGAGTGGAAGAGAGAGAGTAATGTGTGCGTGAATGTGATTGTGTGCCGCAATTGGGGATTTATACCCTTTAAGTAAAAAGTGATACAAACTACCCTGCACTCCCAACCACTGCTAAACGGATACCTAGCAGTACAACGTTTCGCTAGCAGTACAATTGTTTGCCTAGCAGTACAATAATAATAACTGCATTCAAATATCATAAACTTGTAATAATAACTGCATTCATATATTAAACAAAGTCAAAATAAGTTTACATTTACATTGGCAAAATATATAAAAAAAAAGATACATTAAGAAATATATAAACTATCTTGAATAGTTTTGTAAACACCAACTATTTGCTCTCTTGCTTCTTCTATTTTTTTGTTCCTCTCATCAATTCTCTTCTGATACTCCTCAATGACCTCTAAATCTTTCTTGTTCCTTTCTTCAAAAATCTTTATACGCTTGTTGTGAAGTTCTATCAATGCATTTTCAGTACCATACTTGCCTTCACTACATTTCTCCCAAATATGTTGGGGTATGCCCAATTTTTTATATTTTTCAGGGATTGGAGGAGGAGAATCATCTCTTGGGCGTTTGTTTTTGTTTGAAGAAGGAGTTGAAGAGGATTCAGCCATTGAAATTTGAAATAAAATATCTAATGAAAATATCAAAGGAGTTGATTATGAACGGTTGATTATGAACGGTTTTCCATGTCCATAGGTATAAATAGGATGCAGACGGTATACGAACGGTTCCCAATACTTTAGGCGGGAAGAGGGACCATCGAAATGCGCCAAAAGTAAACAGATGGATAATATTGGTAGGATTTGGTTTGTGTTTAGTTTGGATTGACTAGTTTAGTTGATTTGGAAGTGTGTTTGGTGTTGGATTGACTAATTGACTTTTTGATTAGAGTAATTGATATTTTCTATATTAATGATATTAAATAAGTTTATAGGGTTTGAAAATAGTTGAGTTAAAGGTGAGTTAAGGGTGAGTTATGATTGCGGGTGTTTTTTTTGAGTTAAAGGTGAAAAGGTTAAAGCTGACGTGGCAGTGTGTTAAACTTTATTTTTTTTTCAAATACCCAATAAAGTAGATTAATTTCATTCAAATAAAAATACATTACAACAAATCATACAACACTGTTAACCATTTCTTTGTCTTTGCATTGTTCAAACACAAGGGCGGGATATTTTTATATCCGTTTCAAATTTCAAATTCAAAGTTAAAATATTAAAAACGTGTGCATTTGTACCCTATAAATACCCATGCTTCTGAAGCACATGTCACACACAAACACATTCCAAACTTCTCAAATACTCAAGATCCAAACTTCTCAAATTCAAAATGTCTATCAGAAAAGATTTTGGGCAACAATTTCCAAGTCCACCTCGCCAAAAGGATTTTGGGCAACAATTTCCAAGTCCACCACGCGAAAATTACTCCACCTGAACATATCTTTCCGGTTTTCCAACCGAAAAATCTTCCGATGAACAATCCACCGGAAAATGAACCGGTGCACAATCCACCGGTTGCCAACCAAGAACCAAATCCGTTTGGTTTAACTGAGGAACAACTTAGGCAAATGGACCAAGATATGCAAGTCTTCCTGGAAATGGAACATCTTGAAAGAGAAGAGGAAGCTGCTCGTTTGGAGCGGCAAGCCAGGGAGGATGAAGAACGTAGGAAGAACTGGGAAAGTGGTTGGTTCCCACCTGATTCCGAATCCTCTGAAGATGGTTACCCAGACTCAGATGATACCTTCCAGTAAGTTGTAGTTTCATTTTCATTTATGATTATTTTATGTTTTTTTAATTCAGTATTGTAATGTTTTTAATTTTGTATTGTAATGTTTTTATTATTAATGAATTTTAAGTTTATTTTAAATTTTTGATTAAAAAAAAAGTCGGTCACCGAGTGTGGCAGGTCGGTCTCTTCTGGTCGCCGGAGAGAGAAAGCTGACG
The DNA here is from genome assembly GCA_021014915.2 of Artemisia tridentata subsp. tridentata. Taxonomy (NCBI): domain Eukaryota; kingdom Viridiplantae; phylum Streptophyta; class Magnoliopsida; order Asterales; family Asteraceae; genus Artemisia; species Artemisia tridentata. The sequence continues at coordinate 230,295,848 of CP139508.1, read as the reverse complement.
TGGCAGCCGGTGACCCAGGTCGCTTTTGGTCAAGAGTGTGTTCAGCCTAACACTGAGTGACCATTGGTAATGCTCTTAAATTTGGTTAACTACAAAGTAAGGAAATTAGAAGTGTACGTGAGACCATGGTTGTCAGGATCCCGATCCTGATCTTAGGATCTTACGATTTTACGATACTGCAAAGCAAAAACGATCCGGATCATTACAAAGGATCTTTGAGAGCTTAAGATCTTATAGGATCCCGATCTTTACCATAGGATCTTAAGAACTAATACGATACGATCTTACTTTTCTCGAACCGCAAACTAAAAAAGTATGGAATGTATTTTGTAGAATTAAAAAAAAAACTTGTTAATACTCTTTAAATGACATTATAGTAGGATCTTAAGATCCCGATCCGATCTTAATTACTAGCTCGATCTTGCAAAGACGAAATCGATCCTAAGTATTTGGATTTATTGGACTATTCGAGACATGCTACCCGTAGACTATTCGAGACATGCTACCCGTAGACTCACATATTTGGATTTATTGGACTATTCGTTTGGTTATTGTTTGAGTTACGGATTGGTTTAGATTTAAGGGTTTAGGGTTTAGGGTTTAGGATTTTTAGGGTTTGTAAAAAATTATAATGTTTTATTTGCCTCTTTGATATGTTATGTAATGTTTTATAAAAAATTGTAACGTTTTCTAAAGTATCAAATAAAAATACATTAAACATCAAATAGAAATAATACATTAAACGTCAAATAGAAATTACATTAAACTACGATACAGAAATTAAAACCAAACTACAAATGAAAATACGATAAGGAAATTAAAAAGAAACTACGAATGAAACTACGATACAAATTAATTGAAGGTATCATATGAGTCTGGGTAACCATCTTCAGTCGACGAGGAATCAGGTGAGAACCAACCCATTTTCCAGTTCTTCCTACGTTTTTCATCCTCCCTGGCTTGCCGCTCCAAACGAGCAGCTTCCTCTTCTCTTTCAAGTTGTTCCATTTCCAGGAAGACTTGCATATCTTGGTCCATTTGTCTGAGTTGTTCCTCTGTCAAACCAAACGGATTTGGGTCTTGGTCGACAACCGGTGGATTGTACACCGGTTCATTTTTTGGTGGATTGTTAAAATAGCCTCCAACGGCTAGTTTTACGGCTAGTTTCCACTATCAAAGCCACTTTCACAACACTTCGTTTTCTCACACAACTTCTTATAAAACTCTCTCGCAAGTATCACTAATTTTAACACAAACACTGTGGCTAACGAATTAACCAGCAGAGGTGCAAAAGGCTATCCTCACCCGATTACGCAATGAACAAGAAAAAGAACTCAAATTGATTAACAATTTCCTAGGTGAGATAACTCGTATTATGCTACAGATACATAATCGTGCTCCAGATGTCGAAAGGTTGCGTGAGTTGCCTCAAGAGCATCCAGCTATCAGGGTCGGTCTAGAAACTCTATTAAAAAATGATGAAACAGGGTCGAAAGGTTGCGTGAGTTATTGTCGGGTGTGTTAAAGCTGAGTTTAGGGTGAGTGTGTTAAAGCTGACGTGGCAGTGTGTTAAAGTTTAAAGCTGAGTTATTGTTGGGAGTGGTTAGAGTATTTTCTTTTGTTTTGTTTGTGGATTTTAGCGTGACTTAATCTTAATACCGCCAATTTTGTCCATATAATATTCAACTACGGAAAACTGATACCCGTGGGGAAACCCGAAAAAACCGATGGATAATATTAATATTAATCGGGTATCCGGTGGGATATGGGGCGGGTACAGGTATATTATAAACAGGTTCGGTTACGGGTACACTAAAACCCGCCCCGAACCCGAACCATTGCCATCCCTATTTACCGGCTATAGCCGGATTTCACCGCCACGTCATCACCATTAGTCTCTTTTTTTTTTTTTTTTTTTTTTTTTTTTACAAATCTTGCCACGTCAGCTATAGTTAAACCAAACCACAAATTCAATATTCAACCGGAAATTAATCCCTTGACCCTATCATTTGTAAACACATACAATAATCAATAAACCCTAATCAACACACACATTCTTCTGGCAAACACAAGCACGCAAACAATGAATCTAAATAACAACAAAGGTATGTTTTTAAATGTTTTCACATATCAGTTGATGATTGATTGTACAATAATTAATATCAGGCTTTTGATCTATAAATGGTGATGTTAGTGGTTGTTACCGATCGATTCTATTGTAAAATGGGGTTGTTTTGTATTTATAATGGTTGTTATGCTATGTCTAATGTATGCTCTGTTTTTTTTGTTTTCCATTCTCTGATTTTCGTATACATACTGGTTGTTATGCTATGTCTAATTAAGTGTTTTGTGTCTGAGTATTTTTTGTTGCCTGTTTGTGAGTACACTGAGAGGTCTAAATCAATGAGAACATTGGAATGTGCCTAGTTTGTGATTGGCCATTAATGAGAGTACCTAGCAGACTTGTTTGTGCTTGGTCACCAATGAGAGGTCCAAATGCAGCCTATTAGAGTACACTGACATGTCCATTGAGACTACAAATACAGTATTTTGAACTGTTTGTGAGTACCCTGAGAGGTCTAATGTTTTTTAGTACACTGAGAGGTCCAATTGAGACTTCAATTGCAGCCTAGTTGGCCACCAATGATACTTGAAATGCAGCCTAGTTTGTGCAACATTGCTTCATTATTTGGGATACCACAAAAGAGGACCAAAATATGAGAACACAGTACAATGGATTCTTCTGCAATGGTAAACCTTCAAAAGGTTTTTCTTTGATTGTGATATAGTTTAACATTTGAATCAATAAAACTGATCTAACAGTTGTTATTTGTAGATGTCATACAAATTTCTTCTGATTCAAGCAGTTCAGAATCAAATGACGGTGCTCTCAACATCCTTCCTGGCCTCCTTGCTTGGTATTATCCAGAGCAACATTCTGATGCAAGTACTGATACTTGGGAAGTGGAACGTATCCAAGCCATTGAACCTCCAGAGGAACTCCCATCTCAAGCTCAAATACCAGTTGAAAAGGCACACAAAAAGAAATTTACTCAGGATATTGTCTTGGGAATGCCGTGTAAGAAGAATCCTATAGGTTTTGGAGCACCTTCTAGCAGCCATGGGAAAGGCAAAACTAAGATGGTTTAGGGGTTTAGGATATACATTAACAGCTTTTGTGTTTTGTAAATGGTATTTGGTTCAATTCTGACATTTAATTTGGATACTGATTTTCCCTTATGTATGTACTGTATTATGTTTTAAATATTCTCCTTTCTGTATTCCCCAGCAACTTGCTGGTTTTTGTTTTCAATAGAGTATTACTTACTTAATAAAAAGTATTCAATGTTCAAAAAAAAATTTTTTGTAGCAATTTGTGTTTTGTAAATGTAATTAGTAAGGGTACAATAACTGGTAATTATGTAAGTATTTTGGTTTGTTAAATGGGTAGCAGTTTGTATTGTTGATGTGATGGTTGCACAATGTGGTAAATAGTTGAGTATTAAGATAATGATATATAACATTTGGAGCCAAAATTTTGATTTATTAAAGTTTATGCTTTAATTAACATGTTCAAAGGCAAAATTTTCAAATAATTCAATTGTTAATTTCAAATTAAAACTTGGAGCCAAATTTTTGGATCAAAATTTTTTGAATCACCTAATTACAAGCAGTTACCAAGAATAACGATTCATATTCTTGGTATACCCTCTTCTCTCTCCTTAAAAAAAAGACTGCAAAGAAAACACAAAAAACAAATGTTCTATCACCATTACTCTCCAAGCTAAGCAATAATCATTTTCTTTTACCCTTTGTTGCTCAAGAGTCATGGATATTGAACCCATTGTTGATAATCATACTTTGCTTCCTCCTGATGATGATGTAGTTGATGATAACGCCTTACAATATGAATCCGAACAGTATTCTGATGATGAAGATATAGATGCGACTGGAACCAACCAACCACTGACGATACTAGCTAAGAGGGGCTCAACCAGGCTAATAAAGTTTCGCGCGAAGTATGACAGACCTGGTGGAATAAAGCTCAAGGTAACCTTCGATGCATTCGGTAGGGTAACAGGGGAAACAGAGCAGTGTTTGTGAGTTTTTTAGGAGATGTGGCTCGTGAGCAGATAGGTGTGAAGATTTTTTCCTGGAATAAGGTGAATAAAGAATCAAGAGATAAACTATGGGCTGAAATCACGGTACATATATACTATTTTGTAACCCAGTACTACATAAGTTTATGTATGCAGTTACATTATGTGAAACTAATTAACAACATTGTGTTAATCTTTGCAGAAATTTTTTGATGTTGACGTGACATACATAAAATTGATAATGGTTCGTCTTGGTCAAATGCTAAGGAATTACAGAAGGAAGCTCAAATTCAACTACATTTTGCCTAACCTAAATACACCTTCCAAACTGACTGAAGTCCTGGACTTGTATAGTACAATTATGAAATCAGAAGATTGGGTCGAGTATGTAAACTACACGACCACCGAAGCATACAAGGTTTTAATTAGTCATCTTTATTTAAGTGTATATGTCATTTTATAATTTTCAGTTTGCAGCATTACCGCATCTAAACTCCTTATGATTTTGTGTTTTTAGGAGAAATCTGATAAAGCTAAAATGGCGCGTTCCCAAAATATTTATCAGCATAAAATGGGACAAGGTGGATATGTTTATGTCAAAGAGAAAATTGTAAGATTACATAATATTTGTTTTACAAATTGAGAGACGATCATTATGAGAAATGAATCTGTTTGCATTGCCCAATTTGCACATTTGCATTAATACCCTCATATTTTCGACTATCTTGGTTTAACTTTACATGTGTATGCATTTGATGTTTATTATATCCAAAATAAAGAGATTGAAGCGGATGAAGAACCCCCGCGTGATGTAATGTGGTTGAAAGGAAGGGTAAACAAAGACGGCGTAGCAAATAATGGGTTAAAAACAGTTAAGGATTGCTACAAAGTGTCAATTGATTCATCGTTAGTTGATGCAGCATGCATACCGGACGTAGCAAATAATGGGTTAAAAACAGTTAAGGATTGCGTAAGTGGTTTCGTTGCATGGCCAAAGGATCAAGTTATTCATGCAGAGGAGGTACATATATGTGTTTTTTCAACCTACATATATATAATTCTTCATATTTAATTCAATGTTTGATAGAAGCGTCTTTTGTTTACTACAGGTTACACCAACAAACCCTGTGACTAAATGTGTACCACCGATACCATCGAAGAAACAATATATATCTGTTAACGACGTAAAGCAACAAGTTGTTGCTAAGACGGCGAAGGTTCAAAAGTCTTTTGATTATGCTACTTGAGAATTTGATTAATCAAGTACGACATTACAATTGTATATTCTGTTCAGTTATATACATTCGAGTTTAATTCAATTTGAAATTTCTTGTGGTTTTTAATAATGTTTTTTATATATATACTCATTCCAGCAGCAGTAGCATAGTACTAGCAGTAGTAGCTCATGTGACCATTGGATGAACAATAGTCACGCAAAATACACATTTCTTCACTTTAAACAGCATATGGTCACACATATTAACACTTTTGGCTACTTTATGCTTAATTGTATGTGACTAAATACCCAAAACAAACATGCTTTGTGTGACTAAATATTACAAAAGGCCACACAAACTAAAAATTCATGTGACCATTGGATATCAATAGTCACACAAAATACACATTTCTTCACTTTAAACAGCATATGGTCACACTTATTAACACTTTTGGCCACTTTATGCATAATTGTATGTGACTAAATACCAAAACCAAAAATGCTTTGTGTGACTAAATATTACAAAAGGCCACACAAACTAAAAATTCATGTGACCATTGGATGATCAATAGTCACACAAAATACACATTTCTTCACTTTAAACAGCATATGGTCACACTTATTAACACTTTTGGCCACATTTTGCTTAATTGTATGTGACTAAATAGCCAAAACAAACATGCTTTGTGTGACTAAATATTACAAAAGGCTACACAAACTAAAAATTCATGTGACCATTGGATGATCAATAGTCACACAAAATACACATTTCTTCACTTTAAACAGCATATGGTCACACTTATTAACACTTTTGGCCACTTTTTGCTTAATTGTATGTGACTAAATACCCAAAACAAACATGCTTTGTGTGACTAAATATTACAAAAGGCCACACAAACTAAAAATTCATGTGACCATTGGATGATCAATAGTCACACAAAATACACATTTTTTTCACTTTAAACAACATATGGTCACACTTATTAACACTTTTGGTCACTTTTTGCTTAATTGTATGTGACTAAATACCCAAAACAAACATGCTTTGTGTGACTAAATATTACAAAAGGCCACAAAAACTAAAAATTCATGTGACCATTAGATGATCAATAGTCACACAAAATACACATTTCTTCACTTTAAACAACATATGGTCACACTTATTAATACTTTTGGCCACTGTTTTTTAAATTTTATGTGACTAACTCGAAAAAAACAACACACGTTGTGTGACTAAATCATCGCAAACGTCACATTTATTATATTTTCATGTGGCCATAGGATGAGGAATAGTCACACATACTGATAAATCCAACAAAACTTGTGCCTAATTAGTCACACATTTTTGGGTTTTGGTCACTATTTTTCAATGAAAACGGCCACAAACTAAACAATGTGACCATATGGTACATACGGTGGCGCGACTTTTCATCACACACACCCAAAAAAACGTGTGTGACTATATGCATATAGTCACGCATTTTTGGTGTGACGATATCCAATATCTGTACCAGTGTATGATCATAGAACTAAACTCGAAATGAATTTGCCAATTGATGGGATAACACCAACACGAATCCCAATTCACTGTGTCTATGCAAAATCTAAAAACGGTCTCATCAAAATTCCCTGATAAAATAGAATCCTCAAAGTGCTTTATCTTTTTTAGGCTAAAAATTTTAAATAGAAAAAAATAACATAAGCTTCCAAGCTGTCCAAGTGTTGAACTCGGTATACATCAACAAAAACACCTTAAAATTCAAGCTTGGTTCTCCGTTAGCATTGTACCTGATACACAAAATTAACACATATCAGCAAAACTAGAACAACAAATACCTTAAACAAACTGTAAACATATATTCACATCAGTAACATTTAAAAACTGAACACAAGATCCTTACCTTCTTTATCCTTGTTATTGAAATCCAACTTCCACTTGATTTGATTATAAAAACTGCTGACATAAGATTATAAAAACTAGATCCGTAAACATAAAAGGCCAAAGAAGATGATCACTGCATTTTGATTTGTACATTGATTTTTTCATATAAAAATCAACCACAGACAGCGTACCTATGAAGGACGACATATCGACGGCGAAACAACAGGTTGACGGCGGAACAACGGCGAATCGACGACAGATCCGGTATCGATTGACGGCGGGATTGACGCCGGTTATTGTGTGTTATTTGTGAGTGTTTTTTTTGTACTCTGTGTGTGTGTGTTTTGTTGAGAGAGAATGTTGAAAACCTTGTAAGAATGAAAGTAGGAGGGATATTTTGCCTTTTATATGAGACAATTTTGCCCTTACTATATATTGTGTGTTTTAATGTTAGCTTTTGGATCAAAATAAAATGAAAGGTCGGGATGTGTTCTTTTGATCTTTAGAGATTGAGTGATCTGTAGGGAACTCAGCTCCTATTTGTGAAGGTTGTGTATAGAAGTTTTCAATGTTAACGATGCGTTGTATTGCACTTGTAATATACTATGCATTGTATACACTATTTGTGAAGGTTGTGTATAGAAGTATTCAATGCTAATGTATTGCACTTAGAAATATACTATGCATTCACTATATACTAGCAGGATACCCGCGCGATGCGGTGGGGGTACCCTGTGACTATATTTTGCGGCGAGCAAATATTATTCGGTTACACGTTTTTTTTCTAACAATAACCATAACTTTAAGAAATAACAATGATATATAATTTCTTAGTATTTTCTAGTAAGATAAGCTCTAGATATGCTATACAATAAATTTGTTTCTTAATATTATAAACATATAACATTTTTTCAATAAGTTTGACGTAAAAAAGTTTGGATTAAGTTTTATTTGACCAAAGTGTTCATTTTTCAAAAAGAATTCCAAAAAGCTTATATAAACAATACCAACATAAGAAAATAATGATCCAAATAAACTAACCACATATCAAAAAAGACTTGTACAACAAATGTGTATCAACTTATTACTTTTTCAAATAAATCTAAAAAAACAAACATTATAAATATATATTTTTAGGCACAGTAAAGCGACAGATATTTGTTTTAACTTTTTTAACCTAATACCACTTTAATATCAAAAGTTTAGTTCAAATTAACCAATTTATAAGAAAAGTAGGCCCTTAAAAAATTTATACATGAGTACCAAACTACAGAGTAATATGTTAGTACACGACCCAAAGTTCATTAAACCAAAATTTCGTTAATTACCATTAACCGGCCCATATGTATCTAACCTAAAGTAATGACGGAATGACCAATCCCTGATTTGTCTCACAATAAACAACCCTTGATCACTCTCATCCTAAACACACATCCACCCATCTTCTTTTCTCTCTAGTACATATCGCAACCACAAAAACTTTATCATTTCTTCTTTTCTCAAATCAAATGAAGCAACACCACCATTAACCAACCTTGTTCTTTCAGCTTTAGTCCATATATACACCGATACACAAACCAACGTACTTCACATATATATTCGAATCATCGGGTAGCTTTTGGTGCTTTTTTTTTCCAAACCGAAAGAATGTAAGATTGAAACACTTCTTTTTCTATATTTCTTTTAAGTTTCGAATGTTTAAATAAAAGCTATGCTTCACATAGATCAATGATTGGTTATGTTCATATAAGAAAATCTTTGAAGATTTGTACTGCAATGAACAAAGCTGAGATCTTGGTTTCTTCTTTTCTTTGGTTAAAGTGTGAGTAAAAAATTTAAAAGAGTTTAGAGAGTTTGATTTGGTTAAAGGGTGTGTACAAATTCGAACTTTTGAAATTTTTACAGTTGGTTATTTTTCTTTATTTAGTTTTTTTATATGATGTTATTTTTCTGATGTGGAAGTTTTGATTTTTAAATTTAAGAATTTGATGTTAGGAACATGTTTTAATTAAATACAAGTCTTGTTCATTTATAATATATGTTGCACGTATGGACTATTAAGTTTGTAATTTTGGACCGGTCCATTAGTAGTCCATGGACCGGTCACATTATCTAGTTTATTCTTATCACATGTAAGGGAATATTCCTAGAATAATTCCCCTCCCATTGCCTATAAATAGAAGGCATGGGATTCATTTTCGTGGTTGGTTTTCATGTGTAAGTGCGTAAGCTTTGTTCAAGTAAAGTTTGATTAATTGAAAGCCGATCATTCTTCTTCTTCTTATTCTCTTCTCTTATTTAGTATTGCTTATTAGCTTATTCTCTCTTCATACGTAGCATAATATAGAGTAGTAGTTCGTGTGTTATTTGTCATATCGAGTGTGTGTTTGAGATCTATACGTGACCTACAAGTGGTATCATTCGCCTAGGGATAATTAGGATCGTGTGTTTGAATCATTAGTAGTGTTAATTACGTTGGTTTTATAGTTATCGAAAAGTTTTGTTCACATCTTAACGTGCAAACTCTCGTTTTTGTTGAAAATAGCTTTGATTTCGTCAAAATTTCACTAATCTTCATTGTTTTTCATATTTTCTACGTTAAAAAGCTTAATCTTCATTAAATCTTTTGATTACTAATCGTTTAAGGTAAAAAACAATCGTGTTTATTGGTTATTTAGACGATTTGGTGTCATCCGTATTATTAGCGTATTGGAAAAGTTGATGAAAAGTGCTAGTTTTGGTTTCTGAGTGAACTTCGACAAGTTAGGGTTTCATCGCATTTGAAGGGTTTATCGCAGTTGGCAATCAAGATAACTAAGGGTTTTATCGCAGTTTGAATCAAGAAAGATTAGGGTTTCATCGCATTTGGGAGATCTTCAATTATCGCATTTGGGACTCAGTATTGGACTTTCTTGTATTAGAAAGTAGTAATACTTCGACTTGGTTGCTTCTCTTCTCTTGTACAAGAGTTGAGAATTTATCGAACTTGGATTTGTGATAAATTTATCGCACTTGCCATAAATCATCGCAGTTTGATATATTATCTTATCGCTGTTGGATATTTTATCGCAGTTTGCTATAAATTATCGCACTTTAAGATAACATATTTTAATTGTCATTATTTATCGCACTTGATAGTTTTATCGCACTTTCGACTTTCGTTATCGCTATTGAAGGTTATCGCACTTGGTTTATTGTCCTTATCGCATTTGGTGAACTGTCATTATCGCACTTGGTTATCGCACTTGGTGAACTGTCTTATCGCATTTGGTGAACAGTACTTTATCGCATTTGGACAAAATCTTTAGATTTCTAAACCAACTTAACTTACATCAACACATATCTTAATTATCTTAAAAGATCCAGATATGTCTCAACCACCTCATTTCAATTACTACTACCAGCTACAGCAACATCCACAACAACAACAGCAATTTCATCCTCAGTATCAACAACAACAAGCATTCGTACAACAACATCAATTTCTCTCTCCACCACAAGTGTCCCCACAACAAATCATGCAACAGAATCAACAACTGCAGAATTATTCATCCTTCTCCAGAGAACCTCATTGGTTTAACAAGATGTGTGAGGCAATTAGTAGTCAGCAATCACGTCATGAAGCTGGAAGTCAAGAAACTCCACCAATGCTAACTCCGGGTAACTACGTGCAATGGGCTAGTAGATTCCTCAGATTCGTTGAACTGAAAAAACCTCATGGTCAATACCTCAAGAAAGTCATTGAAGAAGGACCCTATCCTATTCCAGCTACTGTTGTTCCAGCAACTTCAGAGAGAGAAGAAACATCCACACCCACTCCGGTTGCAAACTACACAACTGAGCAAACATTACAACAAGAAGCAAACCAATTGGCTATGTCTTTCATACTTCAAGGGATTCCCAATCCTATCTATCGAAGTATTGATGGTCAAAAGACAGCCAAAGATATGTGGGAACATGTTCATCTTCTCATGGAAGGAACAGAGTTAAACAAGGAAGATCTTGAGTCTAAATTGTATATGGAGTACACCCACTTCATCATGGAACCAGGGGAAACCATTGAATCTTACTACCACCGTTTCACCAACATTATCAATGACCTTGATCGTCATGATATAAAGTTACCAAAGATTGCTGTCAACTCAAAATTCCTTGGATGTCTTGGTCCTGAATGGCAGAAGTATGCAACTTTTGTAAGGCAGACAAAGAAAATTGGTGATGTCAAATATGGACTCATGTATGATTACCTCAGACAACATCAATCAGAAGTGGATAAAGAAATTGCAGCACGAGGAGGTTTCACACCCGCACCAACATCAAACTCACTTGCTCTCGTTGCTCAATCTAACTTCTCTTTACCACACCAGGAATTTGGCCACTCATCGTTTCAACCAAGTCCTCCATCCCAACCTCTTAATCAAATCATTCCTTATGAAGCACCACAACAATACTCTGATAACCAGCTGGTTCCATACAACAACACCGATTCAATGATGTACTCAAATGCAGATTATGATGAAGAAGAGGATGCTTTCAACTCTCTTAATGAAGCATTTGGATTGATTGCTAACGCATTTGGCAGATTCACCAAATCCAACAACCGTCTTCGTTCATCTTCAAATACCAGGAATCAGGCAGTTGTTAATGATGGCAGAGTAGAAATTCGTGACAGGTCTTCAGGCATATATGGTTCAGGAAATCGTGGATATGGTACTCAAAGGGTTCAGTCAGGAGGAAATAGGTTCAATACTGCAGGGGCAAACAGAAACAATATAGGGAATGATCAGAGAGGAAATTCGACTGTTGGGAATGTTCAGAGAGGCATTGCAAATACGTCCATCACATGTTATAACTGTGGGGGGAACGGTCACATGGCAAATGCTTGTCCGAAGCCAAGAACAATGGGCAGTGCTTATCACAAAGAGGCTCTTCTAATGGCACTCAAAGATGAAAAAGCTGCTGGAAGGTTGACTCAGAATGATCAAAGTTTTATGGCTAATGTGGAATCAGATGATGAAATGGAAGATTTAGAGGCAAATGCTGCAGTCATGCTTATGGCTAATATGCAAGAAATGAATATGTCCGAGTCAGGCCCGGTATATGATACCGATGGTCTTTCTCAGGTACCTGATCCTACATGTCTCATCCATGAAATTGTTTTACCAGCTGCATCTTCATCTACAAATGAAACGTTTGATCAACATGATTCATTCTCATCACCATCCGATGATCAAACAAACACGGTAGTATCATTTGATGATGATAATACCGTTGTCTCATTTGATGATCTCATTGATGATGACAATTGTGATCATCTTGAACAAACAGATCCTTTGACTGATCAAGATTTGGAATTACAGGCCTTGCTATTGACCACCCAGTCACAAATAGAAAAATGCAATGACATCAATCAGAAGCTCAAAGATAAAATTGCTTTGTTAACAAAGGATAATGAGTGCTACCAACTACAACTTTCGGGTTATCTTAAACAAGATAAACGTGAAAAAGGTTTTGAAATAGCTTTCCAACAAGAATATGTCAAAGTTCAAAATTTAGAAAGTCAAGTTCGTGAGCTAACTGTTGCCAAAGCTGAGCTTCTTTCTCAAAAAGAAAAGGATCAATTTGAATTCAAAAAACAAATTGATGCTTTAACTTCTGAGTTGTTAAAAACTCAATCTGAGCTTTCTACATCTCAGAAGGATCTTCTTGAAGAAAAGCAAGCCACTAGGAAATGTGTTGACTCATATCTTGATCAAATTCTGGATTTGGAAACCAAACTCAAAGAATTTCAAAATGTTGTGTATAAAACGGGTAATTCTGTAACACAAATTCAAAAGAATGTTGTAAAACCGAGTCCTAAAGGAGTAAGTTTTGCACTTGGAAGTGACACACCCCGTAATTTACACAAAGCACTCAAAGACAATCCCAAGTTATACAATGCAACATTTCTGTTAGATGATACCTTTCAACGTGTTGTTATGTATTCTGTAGATGAAGACACTGATTTTCTGGAAAACAAGATTGAGGGTCGATCAGATTCACAAACAAAATTTTCAAAGATACATTATGATTATAATGCACGACCTCATTTGAGCAAATCATTTGTCCCTCCAAAGGACCATCCAGAACAAACGTTAACATACACAAACATAAGTGCTCCTTCGTCTATAACTTCTGTCCCCACGACTGCTGTACATTTCAAAGATTGTCTGACAGAGGATCTTGCTGATCCACAAATGCCTCCAAAATGTCGAGTTCTTCGATATTTTAAGACATTTATGGACGACATTTCTCTTTTGGAGAATGAAATTGAGTTTAGTTCTCAAATTCCTGTCTCTTCTTTTCTTTCTCCTGTTCAAAAAGAAAAGAAAGAGATTCTTCAAAAGAAAATTCTTCCTCATGTCAGAAATCTGAAGAAATGCGCAACAAAATGGGAAGAGGAGTTACAAACGGAAGTAGCATCTATGCAAACCATTTTCAAAGCTAAAGATGACAAGGTTCAACGTCAAAAACTTCAAAAGGAAATTTTTAGCAAAAGAAAATGATCGACTCTTGGAAAAGGTTTTGTGTTATGACGTAGTGTCTGTGATTATGAATTCGCTCTATGAATCTGGTAATGCTGTACTTGTGAATGATCATGCTGTGGATAGTAAGATGTTGCGTATGGAGATTGATAATCTAGAACATGAGAATGAGATTCTTCGACAGCTCAATAATGATGTGGAAAACAAAGCTTTTAATCTTCAAAAACGGCTTGACTGGTGTAAAAAATAGAGTGTTGAATTTGAACTTAAATTTCAACATCTTTTAGCGTCTTTATTATTTCAAAACAGTCATGTTCCTGAAAAGTTTAAGGAAACAAAAGCTTTCTTAAGAATTAAACTGTTTGAAAATGAAAAGGAACTGGAGGAAATTCTTCAAAACCGAAATGACACAGTCCGCCTCAATCGAAAATTAGATTCACAAAATCAAGAGTTTCAACACATCATTATTGATTTGAAGAAGAAAATCAGAGTTTTAGACACAGGCAAAACAAACACTCATAAGATTGTCCCAGGGATGTATGTAGTAGACAAAGAACATACCCAAGCATCTGATGTAACCACTAATTCAGCTACTTGTACTTCCACAGGACTAGAAACCACACCTAAGGTCAGCCATTCCAAGACTCACAAGAAACAGAGGAAGCTTAGAGTCAAGAAACCTAGGAAGGAGTTATCTAAGTCTGAAGAAGTTCCAGCTAGTAGTTTGAATAAGACAAATGTAACATCAGGAATAGAATTGCACTTATCTGAGTCTAGTTCTAAGATTGATGTAACAAATGCTGAATCTTTAAATGTTAATGAAGATGTTTTGGTTGATGCTACTTGTGTTTTTTGTCGTAATAGCATACTATCTGGTGATCATACAAAATGTGTTGCAAAAACTTTGCTGACTAAGAGAAAGAAACGAAATAGTGGCGCTTCCTCTAGGCTTAAAACCAGTGAAAAGTCCATTTTAGGAATGCCCCCACTAGATGTTTCTGAGAAGAATATGGAAAAGCCCAAATCCAAGACTACAAAGTCACCTAGTGCATACATTAGAAAAAAGGCAGAGACTAGTTGGACCTGGCAACGTTGGTTACAGCACACTTTTGGTTTTAAATGGTTACCTAAAGTACTAACCTCTTGTGTTACTAACCCAGCGGATCCAACCGTTATCAAATGTCCACCTGTTTCCAATGTTTGTGATGCAGGTGATTTAAATCGTCCTTTGGATTGTTGATAGCGGGTGCTCCCGACACATGACCGGCAATCTCAAACTTCTTCAAAACTTTATTGCTAAGTTTATCGGAACGGTCAGATTCGGGAATGATCACTTCGCTGCAATTATGGGCTATAGGGATTACATTAATGGGAACATCGAAATCAGCCGTGTGTATTATGTTGAAGGCCTTGGTCATAATTTATTCTCCGTGGGACAATTCTGCGATGGAGACTTGGAAGTAGCATTCAGGGAGAAAACTTGCTTTATTCGTGATCTTCAAGGGAACGATCTCATGAAAGGGAAACGCGGCACCAGTCTGTATACTATCTCACTTGAAGGCATGACAGCTTCTACTCCTATTTGTTTACTCTCCAAGGCTCATCCCACAAAGGCTTGGTTATGGCACAAAAGATTGTCTCATCTCAATTTTAAAACCATCACTGACCTTGCCAAGAAGAAATTAGTTGACGGTCTACCTAAATTCAGATATGCCAAGGATCACTTGTGTTCTGCGTGTGAACAAGGGAAAAGTCACCGTGCTCATTTTCCTCCCAAAACAGAACACAGCACAGATCATGTCCTACAACTGCTTCATATGGATTTGTGTGGTCCGATGCGAGTTCAGAGTATTAACGGGAAGAAGTATATTCTGGTAATAGTGGATGACTACTCACGATGGACTTGGGTTTATTTTCTTCGGACTAAAGATCAAGTTCCTTCTATCCTCATCACGTTTCTCACCAAGATTCAAGTTCAAGTCCGCAACACCGTCCGCATCATCAGAACAGACAACGGGACTGAATTTAAGAATCAAATCATTCGGGAATTCACTGAGAAACATGGTATTGTTCATCAGACTTCAATAGCTCGCACTCCAGAACAAAATGGTGTAGTTGAAAGACGAAACCGTACGCTCGTGGAAGCAGCTCGAACTATGTTGATCAATGCTCAATTACCAGATTATCTTTGGGCTGAAGCTGTCAATACTGCTTGTTATACTCAGAATTGTGCCATGATCAACAAACGACACAGCAAAACACCATATGAGCTTATACAAGGAAGAAAACCAAACATCAACTATTTTCACGTCTTTGGAGCATTGTGTTATCCGAAGAATGATAAAGATGATCTTGGTAAACTGAAGGCTAAAGCAGATATTGGGATATTTGTAGGATACTGTGAGAACTCCAAGGGATACAGAATTTGGAATCGTCGGACCGGGGATATTCAAGAAACCATACACGCTAATTTTGATGAACTCACTGAAATGGCTTCTGAGCAAAACAGCTTAGAACCCGCACACAACCGTCTCAACTTTCCTGAATCTTCAGCTGGCTCATTACCGTTCAACAGAAAGGATTTAGAAGATTTGTTTGCTCCACTCTTCGATGGCATTCTAGTTAGCCGTTCATCAAATGTATCCATCAGTTCCGCTGCACAACCATTCGCCGATAATCAAGAATATGGTACACCAGTAACTACAACCACAGTAGTTGCTGGAGATGCACCTCAACCAGAAACATCATCATCAATAGATCAAACAGCTTCTATTTCTGCGTCTGCAGCTGAAGATCTCCAACCTCAATATCGGATGCAAATGAGAAGTCTAGAGAGTTACGTGGGAGGATGAGCGAGAATTCAAAACATTCTCACTTTCCGCCATCCTAAGTAAACTTAATGGTATTATTTGTCACAAATTTGTCATTATCTCATCATTTGCTCTTATATGACAACGGCTTGTGCACACATAACAGTGTACAGCCCGGACCCCAAAGAAAGGACCCTGAGGTACGCTTCAGTGCCTCAATCCTGAAAAAGGAGCGAAAGCTTCTTACTTATGAGCAGAATTAAAACTAGAATGTTTTCCAAAGTTTTTCAAACATTCTGCTCATAAGGAAAAGTATTCCCTTGTTAAGGGGGAGTATTTGAAAATATAATCTTTGTTCAGAAAAATATAAATGTTCTTGAAATTCTTCCCTAAAACTCAAAAACAGCATATTTTAATCATAAACGTTTTCCAAAAACATCATGAGTATGCTATTTTTGAGGGGGAGAAGTAAAAGATGATTAAAATATGGAGTCTCATTTGCTGGAATCTCTTGTGCTCAAACTCAGAATTGACCCTCGAATTGACGATAGGAAAAGTCAGTAGTCGAAAGGACATGTCCCGGACGGGTAATAATTTCAAGCCAGTTTATCTGGTGATGTAAGCGTGTCTCGCAAAGGACGTGTCTGAGTAGAATGTACCGATTTCGAGCGATAATCTTTGAATCTGATCTGGACGGGTAATCATTTCAAGCCAGTTTAACTGGTGATGTAAGCGTGTCTCGCGACGATCAGGTTCATTGAAAGTCAATCAATTCAAAAGTGCCAACTCTTTCCGGCATGTGCAAATTTCAAATTTATTACTTACGCGCACATGTTAAGGGGGAGTATCTCTGAAAATCATCAAACTCTCAAGGTGTCAACAAAATATCTTTACAATTATCGACACTTTGAGAGATTTTCAATGGTTTGGTTTTATGGCATCATTAGGATAGTCATGGAGTTATAAGGTGACTAAGGTTAGGGAAAACCGTCCTATGATCCGCCAGAGCCGGAGGGATCTACCCAAGGACAATACCAATAGTTTAGAACTAGAAAGTCCTAGGTATGATATTAAAAAGGAGAAAATGGATGAAAGGAGAAAGAAGGGGTTGAAGAATTAAAAAGAAAAGCAAAGAAAAGGGTGAAAAAGAAATAGCCCTCCATTTGTTCAACCTTAGGGCAGACACCGGGTTCAATTCATAATCTACTGGTTGATGAGCATCACCGGTATTGAAGACTAAAGACGTCATGGACCCAGTGACACACTGCACTAAACCTTCTCAGCCACTCAAGTGTCTCTCAAAAGACATTTGTTTCATTCACACGGAGAACCCTTCATAATCTATCGACCTCTTATTACGAGAGTGTTGATATTGAAAAGGAGGCAATCTGCTCCACGCCTCCGAAGACCAAACAAATGTGCACTAATTGAGTCTAGAGCCATGAGATTCATAAGAGATCTCTTAGGTACACTTAGTATTACTCTGTTGTTCTACATCATGGGCAGCAGATGTAAAATTAAGAAAGTGTCCTTCGCAGATCTTAGCAATCTGCCAAGAACATTCATGAGAGAAGTCACAATTGTGATTATCAATGATTGAATGGAAATCCTGCCAGAGCAACATCAAACAACTCTGTCAGCAGGTCACTTCGGTAACTCCTTGTGGGTTACGCTTAGTGTTTGCTCCAAACGGTCTACAGTCGTGGGGTGATCTCCAGCGACTCACTGAATCGTGGGTGCACTTCGGTGTGTCCGTGTAATCCCTTTCGGGGGAATCCGGTTCAGAACGGTCTAGGTTAGGATTTGAGAAAGTCTTCACACTATGCTGTTGATGATCTCAAGTCTGAGCCTGTAAGTACCGGTTGGTTCGTGCTGTTGCTGCTGTTGTTGCTGCTGCTGCTGAGGAGCTGGAGTTCGACCATCAAGACTCCATCATGTTCATATCTTGAAGAAATGTTCTCTCAAAGACTCAGTAACATCAAAAGTTCAACATATGATATAGTAAAGTCAAAAGCTCAAGCACATCAACCTTTCTCAAGTTTCAAGATTGAAAAGTGAGAACAAGTTGCAGAAAACAAGTCTAAGACATATGAGCATGATGGAGAAGACGAGAAGACGTTGGAGATTGGCAGATAGAGACAACAACATATCATCATTAAACAAAGAACAAAGAATCAAAGATTATAAAGACGTCAGAAGCCCAAGAAGCAAAGAAGACGTCGAGCAACATTGATGATCAAGACTTAGGGGGAGATTGTTAGGAACATGTTTTAATTAAATACAAGTCTTGTTCATTTATAATATATGTTGCACGTATGGACTATTAAGTTTGTAATTTTGGACCGGTCCATTAGTAGTCCATGGACCGGTCACATTATCTAGTTTATTCTTATCACATATAAGGGAATATTCCTAGAATAATTCCCCTCCCATTTCCTATAAATAGAAGGCATGGGATTCATTTTCGTGGTTGGTTTTCATGTGTAAGTGCGTAAGCTCTGTTCAAGTAAAGTTTGATTAATTGAAAGCCGATCATTCTTCTTCTTCTTATTCTCTTCTCTTATTTAGTATTGCTTATTAGCTTATTCTCTCTTCATACGTAGCATAATATAGAGTAGTAGTTCGTGTGTTATTTGTCATATCGAGTGTGTGTTTGAGATCTATACGTGACCTACATTTGATTTAATTAGGAAAATTGAAAATGAATCTGAATGCCAAAGTTAGCACTCCATGTATAGAAGAAAGAAGTAGTATGAAATCAGCGGCTAATTGTGTAAAAATCATTGTTATTCACAGACTCGCAGTCGACTTTCGGTTTGGTAACTGGGGTCGAAACGAAATCGCCAAGTGATGTTTGAATATAGAGAAAGAGTGAGTAGAGAGGATTTTTTTGTTTTTATTTTGTGGTAATTGGAAGCTTAATTATATTT
Source organism: Artemisia tridentata subsp. tridentata (assembly GCA_021014915.2). Classification (NCBI taxonomy): domain Eukaryota; kingdom Viridiplantae; phylum Streptophyta; class Magnoliopsida; order Asterales; family Asteraceae; genus Artemisia; species Artemisia tridentata. The sequence continues at coordinate 230,276,386 of CP139508.1, read as the reverse complement.
TACACTTTGGTTAAATAGTTTTATTTTTTTGGTGAACGGTTGTTTTTAATACTATATTAATTGTATTAGATGAGTAGTGTTTTTTTAGTTTTATGTATGCTTTAGATACTTGTAAATAATGCTTATAAGGTAGTATTTGCTTAAAATTGTATTTATGGTGGTCTTGAAATAATAAATAGGAGGGAAGTGTCTCCATTATAATGTACTGTAGTATAGATTTCCACAAGCCCTCACCCCCTATATCCTCATTCTCACTACTTGAAGTCTCTCATTCACCCACTCTCCAAACAGCATCATTCACAACATTGGCAGCAACCACAACATCTCTCACAGGCACCATAGCCAGTACCACCTTCCTACGTCGCCAAAACGCTACCACCACCTACGGGTGTAGATCAATTTACCAATAAAAGAATATCCCACGTTTACAGTTTAACGACGCATTAATACACTTAAACGAATCAACAAAATTCAATTTTAGTATTTTCGATAATTAAATCTCTAAGAAAATTAAATACCCATTGGTTAATATTCATATAAACCATAGAATTTTCTTAAAGCTAGGATCCTAATTGACATAATTCCATTACATCAGTTGATCCGCTAGTAATGAAAGTATTCAACAAGGTAATTGTCGAACAATAATTGGCAAACAATTTCCAATTCCTAGATCTTTATGGGATTTATATTGGCAGACAATTTCCAATATAAGCATGTTTTATCCCCATTTTATGCCTTGAGTCCAAGGTCTTACTTACAACTCAATTAAGTTGTCTAATTAAAAAACTGTAAATTACCATAGTCCCATTACATCAGTTGATCTGCTAGTAATGAAAGTATGAAATTTACCTTTCCATTGTAATCTAGTCCATGCTCTCACATGGCGTAAATTACAACTTCAAGTGTTCTTTTAATTAGATGGCATCAACTTAATTTTAAAGGGTACTAGTTTTTTATGTTTATAATCAAAATTTGTATGAAGAAGCATGCATACATCTTCTTATCATAAGTATTTCAAAACCTTTTTATTTACAAATTTAAGCTAAGATTTAAATCAACAAAGTTTTAATTGAGGTATTGGGTTTACCAATCAAAGAATTACCTACAATTATTGCCCAATATATCCTACTACTGCATGAGTCAAAAGACCCAAGTTATTCGCATAATTACCACAAAGTGGCACGTGGAATTGAGGTCAATTCACCCTTAAGGTGATTTGTACATAAAATAGTCGTACTTGGTAGCTCGAATTTGACGCACAAAGGAGCGTAGAAACAAAGGTCAGAGCGAATCTTATTAAAAACCCGTTTCTACTTAAACCCCTCTTATAGTTTGTCATAATTGGGTGAGCCGTTCATACTATTGGTACAAAACTCAACAATCAATTAAAAGTTTATGACTTTAGTCTTAAAAACCATGTTATAAATTATAACCTTGCTAGTCTCACCTGGGAGTAAATTACCGTGCGAAGCGAACCACTATCGGCACATAAGACTTTGCAAAATTCATAATTTATTACATCAGGTTTCACCATTATTTAGTCCATTTATTTTCTATTCAAAAATTACCATTTTTGCTTAAAACATGTAATACAATTAAACAAAAACAAGTAATAATAACATAAACAACTAAATAATGCACATAAGTTAACAATTAATTATGTAAACAATTAGCCACATGCAAACTAATTCGATAAACCTATTAATAATCAATCTACGTTTAATTATGCATATATTTAACTAAGAATATCACTTACAATGGTAAGTGATCCACATGCATCGACGTATCGATTGCGTTAGTCATAATTAAATATACACCACGTTGCACATAATTGACTACTTAATTAATTGGAGTCTTCCCCAATTCGACATCTATCAATTAACTTTCATGTGAAAACAATTAAATCATCACAACAATGAATCCATGCCAAACATGCATGTTTGTATGGATTCTACCTAACAATTAGCACGTTGCCACAAGATCACTTACAAACACATAAACATGTTAAACCTAGGGTTTCTAATCAAATTACACTAAAAAACCAAACATAAACCCTAAAAATTAATCAAGGGCAATCGGACCTAAATTAAAATTAGGGTTCAATTGGATTTTAAACCCTAAATCGACTAAACATGCTCAAACTCAATCAAGATTTGTTTTTTTTATGTGTTTTCGGTAATTAATTACATGTTATAACGGTTCGTAATGCCACTGTTGGAATATTAATATCATGACATTCATATAAATTATAATAAGCATCAAAGAACACATGCGGAAACGTAGGAAACATCACACATAATTAATTAACCAAATTTAAATGTAAGCGTACCTTAATGATTCTAGCAAAACAAGAATCAAACCAAGCAATAGGATTGATGAACCTTAATTAGGGTTTATACGGATTACACGAATTGCCCCTTACCATTTTTGCAATTCAATCCAAGATACTTACAATAGTGTGTTAGTATCACGTTCTTGTAGACACGTACTAAATCAAACTAAAGTTATGCAAGTAATTTAAATCACAAAACTTAAAACCAAACACTTTGTATAAGAAAAAATCGATCGACCCTAGTGAGGGTTTTTTCGATCGACCCAAGGGAAAAAACAAGAAAAGAAAACTTTTATGGATTAGTTTGTGTGCACAAGAGATGTCAAAAACTATAACCCTTGGTTTGCTTATATACTAGATGAAACTTAGAGTCCATGTTTGATTTGGATTTGGTAACCCAAATACAAAACCGATCGGCCCCTTGTTAAGGAGGTAGATCCGGAACCTTCTTGACATCTAATTTCATTCTAGTCCCTTCCTTTTCTTATTTAATGATCGTTAGTCATTTCCGTTAAATACTAACGTTCGTTATACATTTTGTGATAATTAATAATTAAATATAACGTTTTATATCAAATTATTAATCTTTAGTTCTCATACTTAAAGTGTGCAATCCCGTGATCTCGAGTTCGATCATAACATACGACTACTAAAATAATGTCCATAAAACTAGCAATCTAGATTTTAAGGCCTTTCTTATTTCATTTTTTTATAAAAGTTTGAACATATTTTGGTCAAAGATAATTTGAATGTTGTAAGCGTGTTTTAGCTGGAAAATTTTTCTACATCACATGTATTTGTGAAATTCTCAAAAGCTACATAGACATGCATATCTGTTGTTAAAATCGTTAACGTAAACTACTATTTTAGTTGTAGTTAAAACTGATAGTTAATAATATGTGTAACTAAAAGGTATGATGATATGGCAAGTGATTAAAGTTATCAAGTTTAATAAGTTGTGAAGGTTGTGTATAGAAGTGTTCAATGCTAATGTGGCGTTGTATTGCACTTAAAATATACTATGCATTGTGGATGCACTAAAACCACACTATTTATGAGACAAAAGTTTGGTATAAAACAAAGTTTCTCTAAATATCAAACCACTTGATCTCAAGCCTCAATTCTATTTCAATCCAATGGTTGATATATTTAGCTATTTTACTTTAATTATTTACTGAGTGGCATTTGTGTAATTACAATCATTTACTCAACTGACAGGGTCAGTTACATCTTCTCATATCATCACTCTCAACCGTTACACACACACACACACACACACAATTTTCACACACCAACCACCCCTAAACCACCGTAACGAAACCCTAACCGTTATTCATGACAAATTGATCAAAATTAACACTATACAATGTACATACGAGACGAATTAGCACTATCTAAAGGTGATCCGTGGCCCCAATCTTCTTTTTTGCCTGTTTTCGATCAAAATAAGTCTCAAAATGTTGATTTTGGTATACATTTGTTTTTTCTTCATTTTGGTGCTTATTTTGCTCATTTTAGGATTTTTAGGTTTTGTTGCTTATTTTTGAATATTATCAGTTGATGTTTCTTATTTTGTTTACTATTTGTTGCATATTTTTGATATAATTAGTAGATATTGCTTATTTAGGTTTTTAGCTTTTTAGGATTTTAGGTTTTTGTTGCTTATTTTTTATATAAGCATTAGATGTTGCTTACTTTGTTGCTTATTTTGGATATATGTCAATAGATGTTGCTTATTAAGGTTTTTGTTGCTTTTTGTGTTGCTTATCAAATGAATCATATTTGTTTGGTTCAGTAGTGGTTATGGCTATCAAGCTTAGGGATGGCAAAAGCACCCGAAACCCGAATCGGTTGGGTCGGGTTTGGGGGCGGGTTGGCGGGTTTGGGTATTGATAAATTTTTTAGCCCGGTACGGGTTCGGTGACAGGTTCTGGTAATACCCGCCCGATTACCCATATCCGTTTACCCGAATATATACCGGCTTTATTGATATTATAATTAACTAGAATATATATACATTATATATAATTTCTTCCATTATATTTTTTTATATAAGTATCTCTATTACATAACACATTTTATTTGGTACATAAATTATTCAAAAGCGTTAAATCGTTTGATACGATATTCATTTTCTTTAACTTCAAAAAAATTTGAATATATTAGGGTGTTTTCCTTTGTTTTGTCGGTGGATTTTAGTGTGAATTAATCTTAATACCGCCATTTTGTCCATATAATATTCAATTGGGGATAAATGATACCCATGGGAAAACCCGAAAAACCGATGGAAAATGTTAATCGGGTATCCGGCGGGTAATGGGACGGGTACGGGTTTGGATATGATAAACGGGTGCGGGTACGGGTACACTAAAACCCGCCCCAAACCCGACCCGTTGCCATCCCTAGTCAAGCTGCAATATTTGGCTGCTGTTTAAGTACGATATATTTAGTTATGTTGGATAATGTAAAAATATATAAATCTGAATGCAATGAAAAAGTTAGGGAACTGATGAAACTATTATTGATCGGATGAGATTGAACATTTGAGGATAGCTCTTTTAAATTCTGGTAGCTGGTTACTAGGATTTGTGATAACAACGGTAGAAGTGGAGCTCACCTGCGCTTCTTCATAGTCATGGTTAGTGACAAATTGTAGATATCTTAATTTATAATCTCAACTTTTTGGCGAATTTGAATCCCCAAGATGTGTTTGACTTAACTTTGGGGCGAATTGATGATGTTTTGTGTGGGATCTAAACTTCAAGTTCCTTGCTAAATCACCTTTTCTATTGTTTCTAGTACTTACAGTTCAGTAGTAGGCACTTTTGGTACAAAGTTATTTTTGTGTTTTAATTTACTTTAGTTTTGCTTTTAGTTTCTTTATAGGTTTGAATATGAGATGATATCACTATTGTAGTATTATTCCACCAGTTATTTTTCATGTTATGCATACTTATGGATTCAATTCATTAATATTATTACCTTTTGAAACAGGGTATTTATTCAATGGTACGTTTCTTATGCATAACGCCCTTTTTAGTGAATAAGCATATACCTCTATTTTGGTTGCTTTCATCATACATTTGGGAATGACAAAGATAATTAAAGTATGAGGACAATGGTATGTTTCAATTAGCTAAATCTTCTTTGTTGAGTAACTGAACATATACCTCTGTTTTGGTTGCTTAATAGCTAATTTAGAGTTCTTATATCACCTCATATATTTCAAGCTATCTCAAAATTTTATTATAGTTTCTTAGCTTGAACCTCCACATCTAAAAGATTTTGTTTAGCCATTTTGGGGTAGACGACACACGCATGTACACATGAGCTTAATAACCAATCATTTTTCTGCTGATGGTTTAAGATTTTATATTAATCGACTTGTTTATGTTCTTACTTGAACTCACAATAAGGTTGCTCTAACATTTGTTGACTATATATCCTATTAGTTGTGTTATGGCTAATCAGTCATCTCGTGCAGTTTATAGTTTCACAGTAAATTTTGGGAATTCTATAATTTCATTGAACCTGGGAATGGAGAGGTTGTTTGTTGATATTAGTGCAGATGGATTCAAATGCTTTTGTAAGCAATGCTAAAATTACATATCTATACTTTAATGATCATGGTGAACTTGATCGTTAATTTTATCTGAAATTATAGAAGATGGTCGATAAAGATCACCAATTGAGAGGATTTTTTGCTGGGCTGATCTTCCTATGCCAAATCTAGAGATATTGGCTTTACCTCAGGTCATGTTTTATAATGCTTTCCTATTTGTTTTTCTTTCACGTTTTAAATATCAAATTCTATTTAAATAGTAATTTTTGAGATATATTTATTCACTAACTTTTACTTAATTCACGTGTGTAACACCCCCAAAATGGTCGCAGCGGAAGATTATGTCACTGGGGTGCTACTTCATAATACAAAGTACAAGTTATAGAAAACGACCTCTAAATGAGACATTTTGAAAAGTTACCATTCGATAAATGAATTCAGAGTTACAAACATGTGGTCCCGAAGTACAAGATAACATAAACGTTTTTCAGTGTACTATCGAATGGTAAATACGAATGTATAAAGTCTTCAAAACATGTCATGCGACTCTATGCTCCAAGCCAATGCTAATTCCTTAAGATCCTGAGATAAACATGATAAAGTGTCAACACAAATGTTGGTGAGTTCATAGAGTTTAGTTAAATTGTAAAGCCTTTAAGAATGTTCCCACAACAAAGACATTGTAAATCCATTCAATTCCACGTTTTGTCCATACAAAACTTGCAACCTATGTGTTTACAACCCACTGCTAATATATGGTATGAGTAAGACATATGTGTATACGATATATACAAGTACTTAATGTAAAGAATAACAGCCAACTGAACCTTATGACAAGTTTACACAAGCTTACACAAGAATACCGGATTATATTCACCCAAGGTCTAGAATAAGGACACAAGGGTGGGGGCATCTTCCCAAATAGTATTGCGTTACCCAAGGTCACGCATCTTGGACACAAAGGGTAGGGGCATCTTCCCATGAGTACTATCAATACCTCTCCATAACTCTAACCAGGAGTTAAACAGTTGCTAAAGAATAACACAATAAAAAATAATGCAATCATGTATTCACGTAAGTAGTAATGTAAATGTAAATCACGTATTCATGTAAGTAGTAATGTAAATGTAAATCATGTATTTTGATAAACGAGTAAAGTAGTTAAGCATGTATCTCCTCCAAAAAGTTTATAAAACAATTAAATGAGTAAATGTGGGGCTATGACTCACCATGAGTTAATGATATCAAATGTATGACAAAGTCGATGGATAAGCCGGGGAAACCTCTACGCGCAACCTAGAGTATGATGTTATGTCTTAGGTTCTAAAACAACGAAGTGAATATATAAACATGCCTTATATAGTTATTACATTAATTATGCTTGGATGTTTAACGTTTGTAAGTAAAAGTGGTCAAGTATTAATATTCATCACATTATGGGTTCTAGTTATTTTAGTTTTTCCGAATTAATTTACACGTCATTTCTAAACCGTAAATGATCACGACTCGGTTTTTACATCCTCGGAAAGGTAATTGAATGTACTAAACAGATTAGTAGGTCCCACTGTCCCAGAACTTATTTAACTGGTGCAAAATTACCATTTTGTCCCTAAATAAGCATGTTGTTGGTTACATCAGCTTTTAGTCTCACGAAGATGGCCATAAGTTGGTCTATACGACTCCGTTTTATGCCCCGTTTTTGGCCATGTTCAAGTTAAGCTGTTAGCTACAACTTTTATGTTTTGACCAATAGTTGGTTATATGCAACTTTTATCATTTTTAGCCGTTTAAAATATGTTACTCAGTTTTTGACACGTTTTGCTGTTTAGGCTCTAGTTTATTCATCGGGATGAGTTACGGCACGAGCCTCCCGGAGAAACGACCACAAGACTTTGATCTATAATCCTATGTTTTTACCTAAGTTTCACAGTCCACTGATTTTGCCTAGTAATTACGTTTACAGCCCCTATCCAGTTTCTGTTTTGCAATATAAGTCCTTTCGACGGTTTCTAGTGTTTTAATCCAATTTTTCCAAGCATAATCAAGTACAATAAGCACATAGAATATATTAAATACATGAAATACTAATATTTACATAAATAAAATAATAACATAGGAGTTTGCTTACAATCCTTGTGATGAAATTTAACAAGAACCATGAACTAAGAACACTAAACTAAATCCTTCAACCAAAATCCCTAGCTTCCAATCCTTCAACACAACTCTTGCTAACCCTTGATAACCTTGATCTAACCTTGTAAGAACCTTATGAATTCAGCCCCTACACCTTGTGTAACTCTTAATCCAACCATGGAATCAAGATGAGGTTTTGTGGTGATTTTGGTGTTTTTATGAATGAAATGAACTAAGGAATCAACAAGGATCTATGATTAATACTTGTGATGGATGAAACTTGTAAGATCAATTATCAAAATGGTGTATTTTATGATTTTGGGTTGTTGGTTTTGAGAGAGAAACAAAGAGAATGTATGAGTTTTATAAGGTAATGAGGAGGTTAAGTTTTAGGATATTTTCCAAGACTTAGTTGCTAAGTTTACTTGCACATGTGTTCAATCTTCTCATGTAAGCTTCCTATCTTGTTTTGTTGACTTATAAAACGTCTAAAGAGGATGTGGTATGATAAGTATATAAGCTTTAGTCATTTTCTTGACTTACGGAGGTCGTTTAGTCCCGGTAATCGCTAACGGCAAGTCATTAAGTCACGAACTTAAAACCGGGTATCTTAAAAATATGAAACTTATAAAAATGTTCAAACTTATCAATATACTCTAATTAGCATATTAAATGAGTGATAAGTTTTATCGGGATGCTTAATTGTAGTAAAAACCAAAAACCAGAATTGTTAAATATCTAGTTAAGATATTTAAGAAGAGAATTTCAACTTGACTACTTTTAGTGAGATATTTTGTAAGATATTTTAACTAGATATTATCTAATAATATCGAGTTGATGAATAGGTATATGATTAGGCAAGGTAATTTTAAATGTATTAGTCAAAAGGTGGTGCGGGCATCAGGAGTAAATAGTAAAAGTAAATAGTGAAAATGAATAGTAACCTAAAAATGCGAATTGTTACAACGTGTATGCAGCTATGCTATATATGGTAGGTTTGGTTGGATGTTGTCTTATTTGGTATTATTGTATTATTTGTTAAAAATGGTAAGACTTGTGATCAAGTAATTTTGTGAAATTAAGTAAAATCACAAGTGATCAAGTATAACCAGTCTCGTATTTTTGAACAAATCACAGGTGATTTGTTCTGAATCACATGTGATTTTGTAGTATAACTTTGAGTAATCATTTAAAATTACATGTTACTAACTACATATTTGTATGTAGCTAACTACATGTGTTGCTTAAAAAAGTTGAAGAAAAGCCTAAGCCTATTCAGAAAAATTGGATGTTATTAGATTCCGATGAAGATTCCGAAAGTGATTAGAGTAAGAAGGTGTCAAAAAAATTGAAGGGGAAGATGATTAGGTTTAGGTACTTTATGTGTTAGGTTATTCAACTTGTGAAGTAGTTATCACCGAATGTTATTGTATGATTAGGTTTTAGGTACTTTATGTATGTACGAGTAATGCTTATTGATTGATATGAATATGTTGATCTAAGGCGATTTTGTTTAAAAAAAACCATAAATGAAAAAAGACAAGTTCAAGTCATAAACCTTTTTTGTTGCTTTGTTTGTTGTATTTTTACGCATGTTGATATGCAAATCACATGTGATTTCCCTTGAATCACATTTGATTTTACCTCATATTATTTTTAAGGTGAATCACATGTTGTTAATACACGAATCACATGTGATTTACAAACGAATCACATGTAATTTGCATGCGATTTATACTTGAACTAAAACCTAATAACATCCACCTATATATGAACGTATAATTATTAAAATTCACCTAGAAAAAATAACAAAAAAACTGTTACAAGATGAAACTGTTACAAGATTCAAACTGGTAATGTTGTGAATGATAAGGCGATTGCTGATGTTGTATGGTCTAAGGCTTCGCCTGATGTTGTACGGTCTAAGCATAAGTTTTAGAAATCACATATGATACACTTTGAATCACATGTGATTCACTTTGAATCATATCTATTTATATATTACTACATTTTGGACACTTTTGAATTAGTAAAGGCTGCAAGATATAGAAACTTATAACACATAATATAAAGATATTCACATCAGTAACATATATTTAAAGCGTTCAAGAAGATATATAAGCACATAAACCGCAGCCAAAACAGATTAAAAGAACTTAAATAATCACATAATATCACTAGTACAAAAAATGGGATTTAGTCACACATGTGGTTTTTCGAACAGCCACACAGTAACTTATTTGTGTGACTAAATGTACTAGAATAAAATAAACAGCCACACTTGATCCGACTTGTGTGACCATTTCGGAATTACATCTAAGGCTACAGCCACACATTTGAATATTTTCGTGACAATACGTATCTGGTGACCATTTCGGAATTACATCTGAGGCTACAGCCACACATTTGAATATTTTCGTGACTATACGTATCTGGTAAAAAAAATTTGATTTTTTAGTCACTTATAATTTGGGACGTGTGACGGATACAAATAAGGTTGAAACATTAGTCACACTATATATATACATATGTGACAAATATATGTCACGCAATTGAAAAGTGTGACCAAAATCCATATATGGTCACACGAAGTAATTGTGTATGTGGCTAAATCATATACTCAAGTTTGTCACACATTATTTAAACGTGACTGCTAGTTTTTGTTGAAAATTTAGCCACACACTTGAACAGTGTGACCAAATGTCATATACGGTCACACTAAACCATAGGCATACATGATTAAGTGTGACCAAATTCGATACAAATGGTCACGTAAGTTAATATGTGTGTCTAAAGTTAAGTGTGTGTTTGCCTGCCAATTCCTAATGTGTATGGTCACATTTAATTGTAGCACAATCATGTGACTATAGGCTATACAATAGTAACACCATACCACAAATGTGCATCTAAATTATGTTTATGGCCACATTATAAGGGTATTATATGTGACCAATACATTCAAAATAGTCACACTGTGAAATATTCATGTGACTATAGTCAAAAATTTCAAAATCTCAGGGCCCGTTTGGTTGCCCCTTTTTGCATTCAAGTAATACTTTGATTGCCAATATCAATTGTTTGGTTCATCAAGGAAAGGAATTAAAGTGGGCTACCCCTCAAAAATACCATTCCACTCAATGAAGGTGTCTTTCGACAATTCCCAGCCTCAATGTGGCCCCACCATAATTTACATACACACAACAAAATTAAATAAATTAATAAAAAAATATATCATCATAATTTTTTTTAATTATTTTATTAAATAATTCTTAAAATAAAATAATTTTAATCATTTATTTTCTCTCTCTTCATTTAATTCAAAATCTATACTTTTTTCTCAAACCTTTCCCTAATCTTTCAAACCATTCCCAAATCCTAATACCATTTGTGAACCAAACGCACCCTCAATGTTTTGGCTCCATTGTAAGCATTTATGTTGTCTTTAATCCTATCTAGCTAGTTGTTCAACAACCACATTAATTGTACAGTACTATATCATTTTTTTTCCTGCATTATATAATACCCCAGTTATCATCAACTCTTTATCATATCAATTGCTTTTCACCATGGATGCACAAAATGGTTGTCAAATGGTCTGCATTGACTGTCGGGTTGAAAGTGAAAACAAGGCTGGATTGACATTTTTTGCACGGCGTCCCCCTTATACGGATTTCAGGTGGTATGTTTGTCCAGTGTGCCTTGAAAGAAGGGGAACCCCATCTTATACTGGTAGAGGTGGTGTTACAAGGGAAAAGACAACTACAACAGATAGTATTGGATATGTAATTGGCTTACATATTAATGCATCTACAAGAGTTGGTGCTTACTTGGGTAGTGGTGATGAAGAAAGTAAACCAACTGCAACTCAAACAGCAAGTGGAGTATGCCCAAGTCAAGCACCAAGTGAGGAACCTGCAACTCAAAAACCAAGTAAAGAATCTGCAAGTCAAACACCTAATGAAGAACCTCCAACTCATAAACCTAGTGATTCACCTGCTAGTCAATTAACCAAGTGAATCACCTGCAAGAAATGCTATGTTGTCTTTCAGTGTAAATATAATTTAACTGATATGTTGTATAATTAATATGTTATTTCATAAGTAGTAATAACTATACATTCTAGCAGTGTTAACTCTAACTCTAGCAGTCTTAATTCTATTTCTTGTCCTTGGGTCCTAGATACATTCCCATCTTCCTGAGCAGTTCTCTTTTTCTACTATTTCTGCTTCTTGAATCCCTCAGATTCCAATGGTTCTGCAGTTCTCTTTTCTGCTCTTATATCAAATGTACCACCTTTCAGATCCTTGGTAAGTCTGGCATGTGTCTTAGTGTAGATTTCTTGAATTTGTTCATAACTCCTATACTTGAAGTATTTCTCTTTCCAACCATCCTGACCTTTCAAATAAGCTTTCATGTACTTCAGTCTCTCACTTCTTGAAGGAGGTTTATTGACATAAGCTTTCTTCTTACTCATTTTCTTTCTAATGACATCCAATAAGTCATGAAATGCTGATTCTTTCTCTTCAAGAGTATACATTAATCTATCAGTTGCTTGTAATTTTTCTACATACTCCTTGTTTGAAAGAATCTGAGCAGCTTCTTGAGCATCAAGATTAGCTTGCACTTGTCTTGCCAATTCTTCATCTGTAATCATTTGTTGTTGTTTTTGACTGGGTGATAGAAACTTAAATTTCTTCTTAGGTTCATCAATCAACAAACCTTTGCCTTTTTCTGATGGTGAAATAGTTGTTGATGGTGTTTTTGGTACTGATACTGGCTCTTTAATGACAACTCCTTTTGCCTTAGGTTTTGTACTTCTCATCTTTGTTAATACTTGAGCTATAGTAATATCATCATCACCTTGAGTAGCAGCAATACTAACTTCAGTCTCAGTAGCACTAACCTTATCAATAGCCACATTAACTTCAACACAAGCAATATTAACTTCTTCATTGGCAGTCTTAAGTGTAGCAGCATCCATAACAGCTTCATTACCCTGTTGATCACTAGCAGGAATAACTGGACCACTAGCAGGAATAACTGGCTCACTAGCAGGAGTAACTGGCTCACTAGCAGGAATAACTGGCTCACTATCAACAGTTGTAACCTTGCCCAAACACCTATCCATCACCACTTCATTCCCTTGCTTATCAGCAACTACAAATTCCATTGGATAACTCTCTTCACCAATACTTTCACCCTCTTTAGCCTCCCCTGAAACTTTCCCTTCATTCCCCCTTGTTTGGGAGCATCCTTAGAAGCTTCAGAAGATTTAACCTTGTGTTTGGGAATTCTTGATCCTTTGACTCCTTCTAAATACCTAACCCTTCTCTTCAAATCCTTTATCTCCCCACATTGAGCTTTGATGACTTCATATTGGGAAGCAGCTTTTGTTTGCAGATCAACAATTTGTGCAGACAGATTGGCACAGGTATCCTTCAATTCATTCAAAATTTGCATACTATCCTCACCTCTTCGGCTTGTGTTACCTAGCCCAAGTGGTGGATCACTGGAAAAGTTAAGTTCAGTCTCACCCCTAGGATGAACATCCAAACCCCCCATTGTTTCCATGTGACCAGGACCTTCACCTGAATCAGTTCCAGAGGAACTTTCTTCATTAGAATTTGTCTTGGTTCGGGTCTTAATGATGTCACCACTGTCATGTGCTACTGCTAAGCTAGACACAGTAGTGGCAGCCCTTGCCAACATCTCACTCTCCCCCCAGTGACATCCTCATCTGCAACAGTTGGTATAGAACCCCTAGCCTGAGGTAGCTCAGTGTTCTTGGTGTTAATCCTACGTTTATAGGTCTGTTGTTGTTGTTCTGTGGGTGTGTGATGGGTACTAGCTGGAATTGCTGAACCTTCACCCATTTGGGTTTGGGCTAGTGCCACCATTGTTGGAAACAAAGGTGTCACTGTCCCTGAAATTTTTTTTCCAACCCTCCTCATATTAGCAAAAACCTTTTTGGTAAGGCAGGGAGTGGGATAAACATTTTTGTGACTTTTCTTTTTTTTAAATTGGTTGTCCAAAAAGAGTTGCAAAAACCTTGGATATAGAAAATATTTAGCCGAAGAACTATCCAAGTTCTTAACCATACTATCAAAAATTAATTTTGAGAAATTAAATCTTTAAGTATTTTCAGCCAAACAAATTATAGCAGAAGCTAAATTACTGCTAAATTCATTCCTCGCAGTGGTCTTTGGACTTATACACACTAAGACAGTATGAATTAAGAATTTCCACTGAGGAGAAAAATTACCTTTTTGAAACTTTAAAGTATCTGTATTTCTCTCATAGCCCATCAGTGAAAGTTTTTCAAAGATTATAGTATTGGGAAGATTCTCAACTCCGTTAGCATCATCTAGGAGAAGATCTCTTCGAATAGACGCCTCTGTAATGATAATCCTCTGTCCATCTACAAGGGCATGGATTTGTGCTTCCCCATTAATAGTTTTGACCTTAGCAGACGACCAAAACTGGATAATGTTGGAAGTATATGTAGTAGGTTTTACTGTTAATGCAAACTTAATATAGCTTGCATTAAGGAAATCAATGATCTCAGTAAAATCTACAAACTCATTGGATTTTTCTAAAAAGGCAACATTATTATGAGGTTCGGTAAAAGTTAGGTTCGACATTATGATTTGATTTGGGGGTTTTGCAATATGACGATTAAAATTCGATTAGGGAGTGGAAGAGAGAGAGTAATGTGTGCGTGAATGTGATTGTGTGCCGCAATTGGGGATTTATACCCTTTAAGTAAAAAGTGATACAAACTACCCTGCACTCCCAACCACTGCTAAACGGATACCTAGCAGTACAACGTTTCACTAGCAGTACAATTGTTTGCCTAGCAGTACAATAATAATAACTGCATTCAAATATCATAAACTTGTAATAATAACTGCATTCATATATTAAACAAAGTCAAAATAAGTTTACTTTTACATTGGCAAAATATATAAAATAAAAAAAAGATACATTAAGAAATATATAAACTATCTTGAATAGTTTTGTAAACACCAACTATTTGCTCTCTTGCTTCTTCTATTTTTTTGTTCCTCTCATCAATTCTCTTCTGATACTCCTCAATGACCTCTAAATCTTTCTTGTTCCTTTCTTCAAACATCTTTATACGCTTGTTGTGAAGTTCTATCAATGCATTTTCAGTACCATACTTGCCTTCACTACATTTCTCCCAAATATGTTGGGGTATGCCCAATTTTTTATATTTTTCAGGGATTGGAGGAGGAGAATCATCTCTTGGGCGTTTGTTTTTGTTTGAAGAAGGAGTTGAAGAGGATTCAGCCATTGAAATTTGAAATAAAATATCTAATGAAAATATCAAAGGAGTTGATTATGAACGGTTTTCCATGTCCATAGGTATAAATAGGCTGCAGACGGTATACGAACGGTTCCCAATACTTTAGGCGGGAAGAGGGACCATCGAAATGCGCCAAAAGTAAACAGATGGATAATATTGGTAGGATTTGGTTTGTGTTTAGTTTGGATTGACTAGTTTAGTTGATTTGGAAGTGTGTTTGGTGTTGGATTGACTAATTGACTTTTTGATTAGAGTAATTGATATTTTCTATATTAATGATATTAAATAAGTTTATAGGGTTTGAAAATAGTTGAGTTAAAGGTGAGTTAAGGGTGAGTTATGATTGCGGGTGTTTTTTTTGAGTTAAAGGTGAAAAGGTTAAAGCTGACGTGGCAGTGTGTTAAACTTTATTTTTTTTTCAAATACCCAATAAAGTAGATTAATTTCATTCAAATAAAAATACATTACAACAAATCATACAACACTGTTAACCATTTCTTTGTCTTTGCATTGTTCAAACACAAGGGCGGGATATTTTTATATCCGTTTCAAATTCAAAGTTAAAATATTAAAAACGTGAGCATTTGTACCCTATAAATACCCATGCTTCTGAAGCACATGTCACACACAAACACATTCCAAACTTCTCAAATACTCAAGATCCAAACTTCTCAAATTCAAAATGTCTATCAGAAAAGATTTTGGGCAACAATTTCCAAGTCCACCTCGCCAAAAGGATTTTGGGCAACAATTTCCAAGTCCACCTCGCCAAAAGGATTTTAGGCAACAATTTCCAAGTCCACCACGCGAAAATGAAGAATTTCATACTCCACCTGAACATATCTTTCCGGTTTTCCAACCGGAAAATCTTCCGATGAACAATCCACCGGAAAATGAACCGGTGCACAATCCACCAGTTGCCAACCAAGAACCAAATCCGTTTGGTTTAACTGAGGAACAACTTAGGCAAATGGACCAAGATATGCAAGTCTTCCTGGAAATGGAACATCTTGAAAGAGAAGAGGAAGCTGCTCATTTGGAGCAGCAAGCCAGGGAGGATGAAGAACGTAGGAAGAACTGGGAAAGTGGTTGGTTCCCACCTGATTCCGAATCCTCTGAAGATGGTTACCCAGACTCAGATGATACCTTCCATTAAGTTGTAGTTTCATTTTCATTTATGATTATTTTATGTTTTTTTAATTTAGTATTGTAATGTTTTTAATTCAGTATTGTAATGTTTTTATTATTAATGAATTTTAAGTTTATTTTAAATGTTTGATTAAAAAAAAAGTCGGTCACCGAGTGTGGCAGGTCGGTCTCTTCTGGTCGCCGGAGAGAGAAAGCTGACGTGGCAGCCGGTGACCCAGGTCGCTTTTGGTCAAGAGTGTGTTCAGCCTAACACTGAGTGACCATTGGTAATGCTCTTAAATTTGGTTAACTACGAAGTAAGGAAATTAGAAGTGTATGTGAGACCATGGTTGTCAGGATCCCGATCCTGATCTTAGGATCTTACGATTTTACGATACTGCAAAGCAAAAACGATCCGGATCATTACAAAGGATCTTTGAGAGCTTAAGATCTTATAGGATCCCGATCTTTACCATAGGATCTTAAGAACTAATACGATACGATCTTACTTTTCTCGAACCGCAAACTAAAAAAGTATGGAATGTATTTTGTAGAATTTAAAAAAAAAAAACTTGTTAATACTCTTTAAATGACATTATAGTAGGATCTTAAGATCCCGATCCGATCTTAATTACTAGCTCGATCTTGCAAAGACGAAATCGATCCTAAGTATTTGGATTTATTGGACTATTCGAGACATGCTACCCGTAGACTATTCGAGACATGCTACCCGTAGACTCACATATTTGGATTTATTGGACTATTCGTTTGGTTATTGTTTGAGTTACGGATTGGTTTAGCTTTAAGGGTTTAGGGTTTAGGATTTTTAGGGTTTGTAAAAAATTATAATGTTTTATTTGCCTCTTTGATATGTTATGTAATGTTTTAAAAAAAATTGTAACGTTTTCTAAAGTATCAAATAAAAATACATTAAACATCAAATAGAAATAATACATTAAACGTCAAATAGAAATTACATTAAACTACGATACAGAAATTAAAACCAAACTACAAATGAAAATACGATAAGGAAATTAAAAAGAAACTACGAATAAAACTACGATACAAATTAATTGAAGGTATCATATGAGTCTGGGTAACCATCTTCAGTCGACGAGGAATCAGGTGAGAACCAACCCATTTTCCAGTTCTTCCTACGTTTTTCATCCTCCCTGGCTTGCCGCTCCAAATGAGCAGCTTCCTCTTCTCTTTCAAGTTGTTCCATTTCCAGGAAGACTTGCATATCTTGGTCCATTTGTCTGAGTTGTTCCTCTGTCAAACCAAACGGATTTGGGTCTTGGTCGACAACCGGTGGATTGTACACCGGTTCATTTTTCGGTGGATTGTTAAAATAGCCTCCAACGGCTAGTTTAACGGCTAGTTTCCACTATCAAATCCACTTTCACAACACTTCGTTTTCTCACACAACTTCTTATAAAACTCTCTCGCAAGTATCACTAATTTTAACACAAACACTGTGGCTAACGAATTAACCAGCAGAGGTGCAAAAGGCTATCCTCACCCGATTACGCAATGAACAAGAAAAAGAACTCAAATTGATTAACAATTTCCTAGGTGAGATAACTCGTATTATGCTACAGATACATAATCGTGCTCCAGATGTCGAAAGGTTGCGTGAGTTGCCTCAAGACCATCCAGCTATCAGGGTCGGTCTAGAAACTCTATTAAGAAATGATGAAACAGGGTCGAAAGGTTGCGTGAGTTGCCGAAAGGTTGCGTGAGTTATTGTTGGGTGTGTTAAAGCTGAGTTTAGGGTGAGTGTGTTAAAGCTGACGTGGCAGTGTGTTAAAGTTTAAAGCTGAGTTATTGTTGGGAGTGGTTAGAGTATTTTCTTTTGTTTTGTTGGTGGATTTTAGCGTGACTTAATCTTAATACCGCTAATTTTGTCCATATAATATTCAACTACGGAAAACTGATACCCGCGGGGAAACCCGAAAAAACCGATGGATAATATTAATCGGGTATCCGGTGGGATATGGGGCGGGTACGGGTATATTATAAACAGGTTCGGTTACGGGTACACTAAAACCCGCCCCGAACCCGAACCGTTGCCATCCCTATTTACCGGCTATAGCCGGATTTCACCGCCACGTCATCACCATTAGTCTTTTTTTTTTCTTTTTTTTTTTTACAAATCTTGCCACGTCAGCTATAGTTAAACCAAACCACAAATTCAATATTCAACCGGCAATTAATCCCTTGACCCTATCATTTGTAAATACACACAATAATCAATAAACCCTAATCAACACACACATTCTTCTGGCAAACACAAGCACGCAAACAATGAATCTAAATAACAACAAAGGTATGTTTTTAAATGTTTTCACATATCAGTTGATGATTGATTGTACAATAATTAATATCAGGCTTTTGATCTATAAATGGTGATGTTAGTGGTTGTTACCGATCGATTCTATTGTAAAATGGGGTTGTTTTGTATTTATAATGGTTGTTATGCTATGTCTAATGTATGCTCTGTTTTTTTTTGTTTTCCATACTCTGATTTTCGTATACATACTGGTTGTTATGCTATGTCTAATTAAGTGTTTTGTGTCTGAGTATTTTTTGTTGCCTGTTTGTGAGTACACTGAGAGGTCTAAATCAATGAGAACATTGGAATGTGCCTAGTTTGTGATTGGCCATTAATGAGAGTACCTAGCAGACTTGTTTGTGCTTGGCCACCAATGAGAGGTCCAAATGCAGCCTATTAGAGTACACTGACATGTCCATTGAGACTACAAATACAGTATTTTGAACTGTTTGTGAGTACCCTGAGAGGTCCAATGTTTTTGAGTACACTGAGAGGTCCAATTGAGACTTCAATTGCAGCCTAGTTGGCCACCAATGATACTTGAAATGCAGCCTAGTTTGTGCAACATTGCTTCATTATTTGGGATACCACAAAAGAGGACCAAAATATGAGAACACAGTACAATGGATTCTTCTGCAATGGTAAACCATCAAAAGGTTTTTCTTTGATTGTGATATAGTTTAACATTTGAATCAATAAAACTGATCTAACATTTGTTATTTGTAGATGTCATACAAATTTCTTCTGATTCAAGCAGTTCAGAATCAAATGACGGTGCTCTCAACATCCTTCCTGGCCTCCTTGCTTGGTATTATCCAGAGCAACATTCTGATGCAAGTACTGATACTTGGGAAGTGGAACGTATCCAAGCCATTGAACCTCCAGAGGAACTCCCATCTCAAGCTCAAATATTAGTTGAAAAGGCACACAAAAAGAAATTTACTCAGGATATTGTCTTGGGAATGTCGTGTAGTAAGAATCCTATAGGTTTTGGAGCACCTTCTAGCAGCCATGGGAAAGGCAAAACTAAGATGGTTTAGGGGTTTAGGATATACATTAACAACTTTTGTGTTTTGTAAATGGTATTTGGTTCAATTCTGACATTTAATTTGGATACTGATTTTCCCTTATGTATGTACTGTATTATGTTTTAAATATTCTCCTTTCTGTATTCCCCAGCAACTTGCTGGTTTTTGTTTTCAATAGAGTATTACTTACTTAATAAAAAGTATTCAATGTTCAAAAAAAAAAAAATTGTAGCAATTTGTGTTTTGTAAATGTAATTACTGAGGGTACAATAACTGGTAATTATGTAAGTATTTTGGTTTGTTAAATGGGTAGCAATTTGTATTGTTGATGTGATGGTTGCACAGTGTGGTAAATAGTTGAGTATTAAGATAATGATATATAACATTTGGAGCCAAAATTTTGATTTATTCAAGTTTATGCTTTAATTAACATGTTCAAAGGCAAAATTTTCAAATAATTCAATTGTTAATTTCAAATTAAAACTTGGAGCCAAATTTTTGGATCAAAATTTTTTGAATCACCTAATTACAAGCAGTTACCAAGAATAACGATTCATATTCTTGGTATACCCTCTTCTCTCTCCTTAAAAAAAAGACTGCAAAGAAAACACAAAAAACAAATGTTCTATCACCATTACTCTCCAAGCTAAGCCATAATCATTTTCTTTTACCCTTTGTTGCTCAAGAGTCATGGATATTGAACCCATTGTTGATAATCATACTTTGCTTCCTCTTGATGATGATGTAGTTGATGATAACGCCTTACAATATGAATCCGAACAGTATTCTGATGATGAAGATATAGATGCGACTGGAACCAACCAACCACTGACGATACTAGCTAAGAGGGGCTCAACCAGGCTAATAAAGTTTCGCGCGAAGTATGACAGACCTGGTGGAATAAAGCTCAAGGTAACCTTCGATGCATTCGGTAGGGTAACAAGGGGAAACAGAGCAGTGTTTGTGAGTTTTTTAGGAGATGTGGCTCGTGAACAGATAGGTGTGAAGATTTTTTCCTGGAAGAAGGTGAATAAAGAATCAAGAGATAAACTATGGGCTGAAATCACGGTACATATATACTATTTTGTAACCCAGTACTACATAAGTTTATGTATGCAGTTACATTATGTGAAACTAATTAACAACATTGTGTTAATCTTTGCAGAAATTTTTTGATGTTGACGTGACATACATAAAATTGATAATGGTTCGTCTTGGTCAACTGCTAAGGAATTACAGAAGGAAGCTCAAATTCAACTACATTTTGCCCAACCTAAATACACCTTCCAAACTGACTGAAGTCCTGGACTTGTATAGTACAATTATGAAATCAGAAGATTGGGTCGAGTATGTAAACTACACGACCACCGAAGCATACAAGGTTTTAATTAGTCATCTTTATTTAAGTGTATATGTCATTTTATAATTTTCAGTTTGCAGCATTACCGCATCTAAACTCCTTATGATTTTGTGTTTTTAGGAGAAATCTGATAAAGCTAAAATGGCGCGTTCCCAAAATATTTATCAGCATAAAATGGGACGAGGTGGATATGTTTATGTCAAAGAGAAAATTGTAAGATTACATAATATTTGTTTTACAAATTTAGAGACGATCATTATGAGAAATGAATCTGTTTGCATTGCCCAATTTGCACATTTGCATTAATACCCTCATATTTTCGACTATCTTGGTTTAACTTTACATGTGTATGCATTTGATGTTTATTATATCCAAAATAAAGAGATTGAAGCGGATGAAGAACCCCCGCGTGATGTAATGTGGTTGAAAGGAAGGGTAAACAAAGACGGCGAATACCCAGATGATGATATTAAATCAAAGGGAGATGAACTTGTAAGTTTGACTGCTAATTCTATTATTATGCTTATATAGCAGCAGTATTAACCGTGTACTAGCAGTAATAACTTGTATACCAGCAATATATTTTTCATTGAAGTTCATGAGCAGAACTAACCCCAGCTGAGCAGCATTGACACAAATATGAGCAGCAGTTACTCTAACAGCATCAAGAAGACTTTTAATCCCATCATTTCCTATATTTTTTGTGCAGAAAGAAGCTGGTGACAAGATCAAGGAAGGAACCTTGAGTGTTGATGATGGCACTGATGCCATGACAGTTGTATTTAGTAAGGAAACGGGCGGTTATGCCAAAGGAGTGGGAGGTGGAGTAACATACAAAAAGTATTTTGGCCTTCCTCGAAGAAAACAAGAAGCCGATGAAAAACTTGCGTTACTTCAAACTCAACTGGATAATGAGAGACGCGAGCATGAAGAAAAAGATAAATTGGTCAAGAAATTGTCCACCGAGATGACCGAAAAAGATGTGCAGGTCAAGCAATTATCCGGTGAGGTGGAAAAAACAAAGGGATTGCTTAATCTAATAATGATACAGTTGAATAAACAAGGGATGGATATAAGTTTGCCATCTGATCCATTGCCATTAGCCTCAGATGTAAGCCATTTTTTATGTTGTTCACAATTTCATTTTCTAATGCTAACACCACTGATGCTAATGAAACCAGGCATTGAACATAAACTGATGAGTCAATGTATTTCTTAATTTATATTGCAGGTGACTCCAATGGCCATTGACAATATAGAGAGCAGCGCTAATGAGGTGGACGGCACTCAGACAAGTGATAATGTTGTATGTGCTAAAGATGCGGGAATTCAGGAGAAGTCCAATGGCCTTGAAACTTCTGAAAAGGTAACGGAAACAATGGTAAGTAATAAAACATCCGCCTTTGATTTTTGAATTTTACATACATGCATGATCGACTAATGTACCGTGTTTTAAATATACATATAGGAACCTGCTAAAACTGTCAGGCCTAAGCATAAGCGTAAGTCACGAAGAAACGGGTCTCCAGATTCCCAATCGCAACAAAATGTGTCGTCTCCAACACAAGCACCGCCAACAGTATGTATTTCAACATGTTTCTTGTTATTCTTTTGTTTAAATAATGTAACGTGTTTTATATATACATATAGGAACTTGCTAAAACTATCGGACCCAAGACAAACCCTAAGAAGCGGAAAAACGGGTCTCTGGATTCCCAATCGCAACAAAATGTGTCTCCAAAACAAGCACCGCTAACAGTATGTATTTCAACATGTTTCTTGTTATTCTTTTGTTTAAATAATTTCTTATATATACATGTAAAAATTCTTTTTTTGCAGACATTTAAGGGCAAACTGTGGCACATAAGTAAAACAAATATCGTTGCTTTGGGTACCGTATACCAGGCTAATGGAAATCAAATGCTGCATAGCCGACCACTCCCAAATGATTGCTACAAAGTGTCAATTGATTCATCGTTAGTTGATGCAGCATGCATACCGGACGTAGCAAATAATGGGTTAAAAACAGTTAAGGATTGCGTAAGTGGTTTCGTTGCATGGCCAAAGGATCAAGTTATTCATGAAGAGGAGGTACATATATGTGTTTTTTCAACCTACATATATATAATTCTTCATATTTAATTCAATGTTTGATAGAAGCGTCTTTTGTTTACTACAGGTTACACCAACAAACCCTGTGACTAAATGTGTACCACCGATACCATCGAAGAAACAATATATATCTGTTAACGACTTAAAGCAACAAGTTGTTGCTAAGACGGAGAAGGTTCAAAAGTCTTTAGATTATGCTACTTGAGAATTTGATTAATCAAGTACGACATTACAATTGTATATTCTGTTCAGTTATATACATTCGAGTTTAATTCAATTTGAAATTTCTTGTGGTTTTTAATAATGTTTTATATATATATACTCATTCCAGCAGCAGTAGCATAGTACTAGCAGTAGTAGCTCATGTGACCATTGGATGAACAATAGTCATGCAAAATACACATTTCTTCACTTTAAACAGCATATGGTCACACATATTAACACTTTTGGCTACTTTATGCTTAATTGTATGTGACTAAATACCCAAAACAAACATGCTTTGTGTGACTAAATATTACAAAAGGCCACACAAACTAAAAATTCATGTGACCATTGGATGATCAATAGTCACACAAAATACACATTTCTTCACTTTAAACAGCATATGGTCACACTTATTAACACTTTTGGCCACTTTATGCTTAATTGTATGTGACTAAATACCAAAACCAAAAATGCTTTGTGTGACTAAATATTACAAAAGGCCACACAAACTAAAAATTCATGTGACCATTGGATGATCAATAGTCACACAAAATACACATTTCTTCACTTTAAACAGCATATGGTCACACTTATTAACACTTTTGGCCACATTTTGCTTAATTGTATGTGACTAAATAGCCTAAACAAACATGCTTTGTGTGACTAAATATTACAAAAGGCCACACAAAATAAAAATTCATGTGACCATTGGATGATCAATAGTCACACAAAATACACATTTCTTCACTTTAAACAGCATATGGTCACACTTATTAACACTTTTGGCCACTTTTTGCTTAATTGTATGTGACTAAATACCCAAAACAAGCATGCTTTGTGTGACTAAATATTACAAAAGGCCACACAAACTAAAAATTCATGTGACCATTGGATGATCAATAGTCACACAAAATACACATTTTTTTCACTTTAAACAACATATGGTCACACTTATTAACACTTTTGGTCACTTTTTGCTTAATTGTATGTGACTAAATACCCAAAACAAACATGCTTTGTATGACTAAATATTACAAAAGGCCACAAAAACTAAAAATTCATGTGACCATTGGATGATCAATAGTCACACAAAATACACATTTCTTCACTTTAAACAGCATATGGTCACACTTATTAATACTTTTGGCCACTGTTTTTTAAATTGTATGTGACTAACTCGAAAAAAACAACGCACGTTGTGTGACTAAATCATCGCAAACGTCACATTTATTATATTTTCATGTGGCCATAGGATGAGAAATAGTCACACATACTGATAAATCCAACAAAACTTGTGCCTAATTAGTCACACATTTTTGGGTTTTGGTCACTATTTTTCAATGGAAACGGCCACAAACTAAACAATGTGACCATATGGTACATACGGTGGCGCGACTTTTCATCACACACACCCAAAAAAACGTGTGTGACTATATGCATATAGTCACGCATTTTTGGTGTGACGATATCCAATATTTGTACCAGTGTATGATCATAGAACTAAACTCGAAATGAATTTGCCAATTGATGGGATAACACCAACACGAAACCCAATTCACAACTTGTGTCTATGCAAAATCTAAAAACGGTCTCATCAAAATTCCCTGATAAAATAGAATCCTCAAAGTGCTTTATCTTTTTTAGGCTAAAAATTTTAAATAGAAAAAAATAACATAAGCTTCCAAGCTGTCCAAGTATTGAACTCGGTATACATCAACAAAAACACCTTAAAATTCAAGCTTGGTTCTCTGTTAGCATTGTACCCGATACACAAAATTAACACATATCAGCAAAACTAGAACAACAAATACCTTAAACAAACTGTAAACATATATTCACATCAGTAACATTTAAAAACTGAACACAAGATCCTTACCTTCTTTATCCTTGTTATTTAAATCCAACTTCCACTTGATTTGATTATAAAAACAGCTGACATAAGATTATAAAAACTAGATCCGTAAACATAAAAGGCCGAAGAAGATGATCACTGCATTTTGATTTGTAAATTGATTTTTTCATATAAAAATCAACCACATACAGCGTACCTATGAAGGACGACATATCAACGGTGAAACAACAGGTTGACGGCGGAACAACGGCGAATCGACGACAGATCCGGTATCGATTGACGGCGGGATTGACGCCGGTTATTGTGTGTTATTTGTGAGTGTTTTTTTGTACTATGTGTGTGTGTGTTTTGTTGAGAGAGAATGTTGAAAACCTTGTAAGAATGAAAGTAGGAGGGATATTTTGCCTTTTATATGAGACAATTTTGCCCTTACTATATATTGTGTGTTTTAATGTTAGCTTTTGGATCAAAATAAAATGAAAGGTCGGGATGTGTTCTTTTGATCTTTAGAGATTGAGTGGTCTGTAGGGATCTCAGCTCCTATTTTTGAAGGTTGTGTATAGAAGTTTTCAATGCTAACGATGCGTTGTATTGCACTTGTAATATACTATGCATTGTATACACTATTTGTGAAGGTTGTGTATAGAAGTATTCAATGCTAATGTATTGCACTTAGAAATATACTATGCATTCACTATATACTAGCAGGATACCCGTGCGATGCGGTGGGGGTACCCTGTGACTATATTTTGCGGCGAGCAAATATTATTCGGTTACACGTTTTTTTTCTAACAATAACCATAACTTTAAGAAATAACAATGATATATAATTTCTTAGCATTTTCTAGTAAGATAAGCTCTAGATATGCTATACAATAAATTTGTTTCTTAATATTATAAACATATAACATTTTTTCAATAAGTTTGACGTAAAAAAGTTTGGATTAAGTTTTATTTGACCAAAGTGTTCATTTTTCAAAAAGAATTCCAAAAAGCATATATAAACAATACCAACATAAGAAAATAATGATCCAAATAAACTAACCACATATCAAAAAAGACTTGTACAACAAATGTGTATCAACTTATTACTTTTTCAAATAAATCTAAAAAAACAAACATTATAAATATATTTTTTTAGGCACAGTAAAGCGACAGATATTTGTTTTAACTTTTTTAACCTTATACCACTTTAATATCAAAAGTTTAGTCCAAATTAACCAATTTATAAGAAAAGTAGGCCCTTAAAAAATTTATACATGAGTACTAAAC
The DNA here is from genome assembly GCA_021014915.2 of Artemisia tridentata subsp. tridentata. Classification (NCBI taxonomy): domain Eukaryota; kingdom Viridiplantae; phylum Streptophyta; class Magnoliopsida; order Asterales; family Asteraceae; genus Artemisia; species Artemisia tridentata. Next base: position 230,249,741 of record CP139508.1, on the reverse strand, counting down.
TACGGAGTAATATGTTAGTACACGACCCAAAGTTCGTTAAACCAAAATTTCGTTAATTACCATTAACCGACCCATATGTATCTAACCTAGAGTAATGACGGAATGACCAATCCCTGATTTGTCTCACATTAAACAACCCTTGATCACTCTCATCCTAAACACACATCCACCCATCTTCTTTTCTCTCTAGTACATATCGCAACCACAAAAACTTTATCATTTCTTCTTTTCTCAAATCAAATGAAGCAACACCACCATTAACCAACCTTGTTCTTTCAGCTTTAGTCCATATATACACCGATACACGAACCAACGTACTTCACATATATATTCGAATCATCAGGTAGCTTTTGGTGCTTTTTTTTCTTTTCCAAACCGAAAGAAAGTAAGATTGAAACACTTCTTTTTCTATATTTCTTTTAAGTTTCGAATGTTTAAATAAAAGCTATGCTTCACATAGATCAATGATTGGTTATGTTCATATAAGAAAATCTATGGAGATCGTTTGCTCGAGGCTTGTTAGACCTCATATCTAGGAATTGACACAATAATAATGAACAAGAACAATATGCAGCGGAATATAAGCTTCATTATTATCAATCAAGGTTTGTCGAACGATTACAAACCCTAACCCTAGGCGTCTAAACAAAGACTTGGCGCCTAGGTTACACACACACCCTTTTTCTGGACTACATTGGGAAGACCTGTGTAAAACCTATTCCCTGTATCTCTTTATATAATAGAGATACTAGGGTTACAAAGACAATTAAATAATACATAATAAGTCCTTCATCTTTGTCTTCAATAGTTTCCTCCATCTTTCATCTTTTGTCAATATCAACTCTAAATTTAATTCCTAACAATCTTCCCCTAGTTGATATGACAAAACCAACGTATGAAAGATGTTGTCTTCCTCGTCTTCCCCTTAAGCCATGCATACCAAGGATCTTCAAGCTGCAAATCTTCAAAATATTCTTCCCCTTTTTGTCATCATCAAATAGGGAACAAAAATATGCAACCTTGATCTTCATAATTACCAACTAGTACCATACTTCCAATCTAGTCCTTCAATGTCTTGAATTACCATTAAGAACACCAAAAACGCTTACTTATTAAATTAACGCAAGACATAAAAATCCCAAATCTTCAGTAAGAATACCAACAAATAATCATGAAAACCTTCACCTTGTTGTAGCACAATCTCGATGTATTGAAGAAGAAAACTAATCATTACCAATTCAATGCTGAAGTAGAATAAACCAACCTTGTGTCCTATAGCTTGCACTAAATATGACTTCGAACATATACTTAACGTTAAGGAGATAGGACAGTCTCTTGACAATAAACACTGAGCACTACAATGTAACTCATTCAAGTGTTTGTCAATTCTTAGTCTCTTGAACGAACGAACAAGTTATCTTTAAAGTGTGTTTGCTTCACTTTAAGATATAATAAGACACGAACTTGAAAAATTCCACTTCACCGTCAAATAAGCAATAACTAATTCACTTCGCCAATAAATACGAGCCATAAATCTATACGAACAAAAATCAAATCATCATCTTGTGTGTGTGTTTCTTCCCCTGTGTGTGTGCTATGGAACCAATGAGTTCCAAATCAATAACCAATGCTTCCCCTCACTTTGAGAAGCCCATGCTCTAGCAGTACCAACCAGCAGTATAAACTGTTCATCTTCCAAAGCTAGCAGTACAAACTGCTAATCCTAGCAGTACCAACTGCTATGTATAAATCAAGAGCAGTACTAAGTTTTCAACACAGCAGTTGAAACTGGTAGAGCAATAACCATCAGATCAGTAAGCACATAAGTCGACCACTCGTAATATTCAATGTCGTCTGACATTGACCAAACGCAGTCCCACATACGAATCAATACTCATAAAGCACAACAGCCCATCATCATTAATTGTAGCGTCTGACCCTCACTGATCTGTACGAGGTATAGAAAAATAATACATCTTCACTTCCACTTGCGTGTCCCATTGAATAAAGTCTCCAATCAACATTAATTAGCAGCAGGAAGCGATATTCAATGACTTTGAAGATTAGTAGATGCGACAAATTAATCAAGCAGTATTAAAACCATATTCACCGTTCCAATTAATTAACTGATAAGCAATCAGATCGAGTCCCACAAGAATAAACCATCGACCCATTATAAAGCTTAAACTAACGCCAGCTCATCCCATAATAATGAAGAATTAATTCATACAAGAGCTAATTGTTGTAAGCGACAAACAATGAGCAGTCAAATCTTGGATCCCATCTTCAATTAATTCTTCAACCAGTAAGCGACAGTTTTGGACAAACAATTAAATCCACTTATCCACCGAACCACAATTGAATATTCGATCAGTACAAGAACAGCGGAAAACAAATTAAATATACCAATGGACTTCACCGATTAATTAATTAATACAAGGATAATGATTCACGTCCACTTGCAATCAGTTGTAATATACCTTTGTCGCCAAGTTTTAACAGATCTATACCAAAACAAAAATAACCATTACCTCAAAAAGTTTTCAGATCTGCTTCAGTCGACACCAATGAAAACCTTGTAACATCCTAGATATCAAGAGCAACCTGTCTCTGATACCACTTGTGGAGATCGTTTGCTCGAGGCTTGTTAGACCTCATATCTAGGAATTGACACAATAATAATGAACAAGAACAATATGCAGCGGAATATAAGCTTCATTATTATCAATCAAGGTTTGTCGAACGATTACAAACCCTAACCCTAGGCGTCTAAACAAAGACTTGGCGCCTAGGTTACACACACACCTTTTACATTGGGAAGACTTGTGTAAAACCTATTCCCTGTATCTCTTTATATAATAGAGATACTAGGGTTACAAAGACAATTAAATAATACATAATAAGTCCTTCATCTTTGTCTTCAATAGTTTCCTCTATCTTTCATCTTTTGTCAATATCAACTCTAAATTTAATTCCTAACAAAATCTTTGAAGATTTGTACTGCAATGAACAAAGCTGAGATCTTGGTTTCTTCTTTTCTTTGGTTAAAGTGTGAGTAAAAAATTTAAAAGAGTTTAGAGAGTTTGATTTGGTTAAAGGGTGTGTACAAATTCGAACTTTTGAAATTTTTACAGTTGGTTATTTTTCTTTATTTAGTTTTTTTATATGATGTTATTTTTCTGATGTGGAAGTTTTTATTTTTAAATTTAAGAATTTGATTTAATTAGGAAAATTGAAAATGAATCTGAATGCCAAAGTTAGCACTCCATGTATAGAAGAAAGAAGTAGTATGAAATCAGCGGCTAATTGTGTAAAAATCATTGTTATTCACAGACTTGCAGTCGAGTTTCGGTTTGGTAACTAGGGTCGAAACGAAATCGCCAAGTGATGTTTGAATATAGAGAAAGAGTGAGTAGAGAGGATTTTTTTTGTTTTTATTTTGTGGTAATTGGAAGCTTAATTATATTTTACACTTTGGTTAAATAGTTTTATTTTTTTGGTGAACGGTTTTTTTTAATACTATATTAATTGTATTAGATGAGTAGTGTTTTTTTAGTTTTATGTATGCTTTAAATACTTGTAAATAATGCTTATAAGGTAGTATTTGCTTAAAATTGTATTTATGGTGGTCTTGAAATAATAAATAGGAGGGAAGTGTCTCCATTATAATGTACGGTAGTATAGATTTCCACAAGCCCTCACCCCCTATATCCTCATTCTCACTACTTGAAGTCTCTCATTCACCCACTCTCCAAACAGCATCATTCACAACAATGGCAGCAACCACAGCATCTCTCACAGGCACCATGGCCAGCACCACCTTCCTACGTCGCCAAAACGCTACCACCACCTTCAAACCATCAACCTTTTTTGGACTTAAGTCTAACACACCCAACAAAGGTGGTGTCACAATGATGGCCACCTACAAAGTGACCCTTATCAACCCTAAAGGCAAAACTGAGATTTAATGCCCTGATGATGAGTACATTCTTGACGTTTCTGAGGAAAATGGTGATGAGTTACCATACTCATGAAGAGCTGGTTCTTGCTCTTCATGTGCTGGTAAAATTGTGTCTGGCACTGTTGACCAGTCTGATGGAAGCTTTCTTGATGATGATCAGATTGATGATGGGTGGGTCTTGACATGTAATGCTTACCCTAGAGGTGATGTTGTCATTGAGACCCACAAGGAAGAAGAGCTTACTGCATAATTTTTTAAACTTTATATAGCTTTGTTTTCAATAAGAAATATGATGTGGTGATTGTTGGTTTCATGTGTCTTTTATTATTAAAGATGTAATGTAATGGCTTCTCAAAAATCAGGAGGTTTGGGTGTTGGATTTATTTAAGGCGTTTAACATTTGTAAATGGAGTTGGAGCCTTGGAGGTTCAAAGTAGAAAAAAGATGTTGTATGGAACAAGGTAATATGTGCTCTCTATGGTGTGACTGGATGCATTGAGCCAAACCAAAACTTCTTTAACTAGAAATACTACATGGTCTGTCATTGCAAAAAATGGGCAGGATGAAACCTCAACATTCCATTTCACGCTTCTTTTGCTCGGAAATTAAGTTGGTGTTGGTGATGGTGACTATAAAATTCTGGACATATCAGTGGCTCGGTTCTTATGCACTTGCTAATTAATATGTCCGTTTGTATGCCCTTGAAACAAAAAAAATTGCAACTTAAACCATCGTCTCGTCAAAATGGCAAAATTATGAATGGTGTGGAGGTGGAGAAGAAAAGTTAGGGATGGAAGGGAAGCATCAAACCTTGCTATGCTCTAAGATGAAACTCAAGGAGTGTCTACTAGATAATGAAGACAAGTGGAGATGGTTATTGGATAGTTTTGAAGCATTCTCTGTAAGTTCAGTTCGAGTTGTGGTTTATAAATGTAGGTTGCCCACTACAGAGCTTCACACTAACTGGAATAATTTTGTGTCTTCTAACATCAACATATTGATTTGGAGAGTAGAATGAGATATGTTGCCGACAAGAATCAACCTAGACACACTGGAATAGTTCAATTGACCTTCATTCTTTGTTATATATGCCCTATGTATGATACCGAATGCGAGTCGTTGGAACACGTATTGGTCTCTTGTCACTACTCTTCTTTTGTGTGGCAAAGGGTATTTTTGTGTAGATTACAATCCTTTTTTCAAAGATATAAGATATCAATTCTCAAAAGAAGGGCATTTTTCAACCAATCCAACTGATACACTTTGAGGCTGTCATCTTCTCCACCCTCTGGGTGTTATGTAGCGTCGTAACTCTAAAATCTTCACTGAAGGATCTAAATGTTCAAATACCTCTGATTTATTTCCTGACGTTCTTAGCGTTTCATTTTGTTGGATTAGTAACCGGTGCACCAATTTGTCTATTGATTGGTCCATTTGGTTATCTGATCCATTACATGCTTGTTTGATTATATGCTTGTTTGCTAAATGTAATTGATAGCTTTTAAACTTTTCCATTTCCTAGCTTCTCGCTAGGGGTGTCCATTTTGTTATATGAAATTCCTTGTTGCTAAGAAAAATAGCACTTGTAGAATGTCAACATGATTTATGTTACAAAAGAAGATCCAAAAAATGTTGATTTATAATGTCATACACTGCAAAACAAGAACAAAACCAACACAAAAACAAACGAATCAGTGTGCGGTTTAAAGGGTCATGTTCAGGTTAGGGATAATTAAGCGAGTCAATCCTCGAACCAGTGTAAGAGTTTTTTTACATCTTTTATATAATAAAACAAAACCCTTAGTGGGGACTTTTATATTTCAAAAAAATCAAATCATACCTTATTAAGTAATAATCAAATTATTATTATTATTATTTTCTTAAATATTAAATAAAAAAAGCCTAAATACTTCTAAATGTATCCATATTCTACAAAAAAAAAAATGTGATTTGTAATCATTCAATAAAAACTTACAAAAATATATGTGTCAAAATATAAAAAATTAAAACTTGAAAACGGTGGAGCAAGTTTTTCAAAGATTTGGGCTGAAACTTATCATTCCCACTAAATATTTGAAGTCCCAACATTCTCAAATTTCTCCTCCATCAATCAAACTCGATCTCTTATCATTCATTCACGCACAATCATTGACGCAAGAACATCTCCTCCAAATCTAATTAATATTAAAACCCACTACATTCTTAAATAACCCTAATTCAATATCTCAATCAAAGTACAATGGTTTTGAAAGTCATGTTATAATAATTAAAACCCGAAATTAAAAATAATAATTTATTTAAATGATTAGAAAAAACCCCGCGCGTGCGCGGGCATTATATCTATAAAATACTATCATTTAATATTTGGTTTATGGGTTAGATGCTTTAGACGGGTCAACATATCAACATATGTAACATGGGTAACGTACCAATTTGCTTAGATTAACAATTAAAAAGTTAAACTTGTCAAGCTATCTAACCCGTTCAACATATGTACCCTGCTGTCAATTTATTGAGATAAAGGGTTAAAAAACTTGTTGGTAACGTCATATACACGAACGAGTTAGAGCTGACACTTCGAGTTAAAGTTGACCCTAATCATCATCCATGTATTCTGGTATTTTTCAAGTCTCACACAGACTAGTAATTGATAAGAGCTACTGGAACTAACCACGCGAGTTAAGCATACAAACTATTGGCATATATGGTTCATTGCATATCTGTTTAATTTAGTGCTAAATTATCTAAGGTTTATCATTACCTTATTCATCGGCCCTTTAAAGCTTTAATGATTCTTTCAACTTCCATTACATACGAAAATTTTTATATATAATTTAATGGCTGCTAATTCAGCTATTCGATAGATTATGCATGTATAGATATTAACAAGTTGGACATCGATATATAATAACCTTGCGATAGGATGTCCAAATATCTAATGGACATGTTAAATTACCAAAATTTTCCATTTGTCTATCACTAATCAACTTTTGTTGGATTACATAATTTTCCGTAGGTTATATATTATTCTTGATCACATTATATAGACTACAAACCTTAGACAACCTTATGGACCTGACCCCACAGACAGGCTTGGGTCATATCTATCATCTAATACTCCTCCGCAGTTCGAGTGGCAAATTCGCAAAAGCTCGTACTGGAGTTGAAAGGCTAATAAACAATAAAGTAAAGCAAATAAATAATTGTTGATGAAAACATCTGACAACAAGTGGAAGCAAATCTTCAAGCAGCAGGAGGCATAAACACGTAACAAACTGGATAAACCAAAGTATCCTTACCAAACTGGATAAACCAATGTATCCTTACCAAACTGGATAAACCAATGTATCCTTTTGCATCTAACATACGGGATAAACCAATTTGAATAACTGGACTATATATTCATGTTCAATTTAGTCATTGTATTATTTTTTACGTTCACTAAAATAATTGTACTCACGAAATATTGGTGTACTTTTCCAACTGGTTGGTGTCTTGAAAGTGTCTAACTAATTGTCATGTTAACTCGAAGTGGAATTAAAAATAACATCACATAAGGTTTTGAAAATTATCACGAATTTAAACACTTGAATACTAATTCTCATGTTAAAAGTTGTCATAAAAGCATTTAAAGCCGGCTGTTTATCTTAATTGGGCTTTGGCAATATTTGAAAAGGGCCGATTGTGTAATTTTAATTGGGCTTCGACCGAATGGAGTATTTATCAACTTCTTTGTAAAAATTTCACCCCAGAGACGTTGCGCGCGCTTGCCTTGAGTTACCAATGCCCTAGAGATTCATATCTCCCAAAATAAAAATCAGTCAGAATGTCAGATAACGTTCCTTTTGAAATTCAACTGTAGAGGTAAAATATGTTTCTTTTGTAGATAATAATGATACTTTGACCCAACAACAAGACTTTGCCCCAACTGTTACTGACTTCATGAAACAATTTAATGATTTGGAAGTAATTGCTTCCTCTCATGGTTTGTTGTGTTTGTATAGTACCACCACAAGAAAAACTGGCTTTAGTGACAAAACGAATATTGTCACTATCAGTATAAAATCGGTCACTAACACTCTTTAGTGACCGAAACCTGGGTGGTCACTTTTCGTCACCATAGCTCTGTCACTAATTTTATTAGAGACCAAAAATTAAAATCCGTCTCTAACTAATGACCATAATACGGTGGTCACTATATTTGTGACGATATATTCGGTCACTAATTTTGGTCACTAAGAGTCGAAGGTGGTCACTGAATTGATCGATAGTGACCGATATCGATGGTCATGAAAGTGGTCACTGATTTGTTAAAGATAACAAACCCGTTAACTCACCATTAACACCCATCAGTGACGATATGTGTGGTCACTTCGTATTAAATTTAGAGACCAACTAGTGGTCACCACCTATTTACTCTCAAATGCAAAAAGGTGGTGACTTATTCAAACATAATTACAAAACGATATAGCAATTTCACAAAATATATAACTGCGATAAAAATTGAAACCTGTTAATTTGAACAACAAAGGTATCAAATATTACTTATGATTGCATAACATAAAATTCTTTTAACATACAAGTTTTTGTATCTCGCTAATCAAAGGAAACAAATATAACCACAAAAGAGAAAAACATAACGTTCAAGTGTTTAACATCGTGTCTTGAATCATATCCACCTTCAATAATGACAAATTGAAAAAAAAACTCAGTACCAAACGACCTTTGTATTTAACTCAGTACTTGCAACAGCCCTTGCATCCAACTCGCCCTTGCATCCAACTGAACTTTTAGTCACCCTACAAATGCAATAAGCTTTCAGTCAGGTCCATAAATCATTCGAATTTGATAAAAAAAAAAAAAAAAAAAAAAAAAAAAAAAAAAAAAAAATGACCCATGTCCAGTTATTAGCTCCATAAATCATCACTGCTATGGTTAATAGTAGTGGCCCTCCTAATTCAACCTAAGTTAATTGCTAATAGTTAACAGCGAGGTGGCCCTCCTAAACTCGGCCCAGCCGGTTTGAACCCGTACGAATTTTTTGGACTGACACAAACCCATTTCAACCTGTGACCCAACCAACCCGATCTGCACTTTTTACCACCTCTAAACCAGTTTGTAACCAAAAGTGCAAAGCTACAAATTATGTGGTGTTCATTAGTAAATAATCTTTTAAAGTAAATATAACTGAAAAAACATTATCCTGGAATAAGTTAGTTATACCCCTGCTACACTTCAGTTAAATTTTAGATATGCAAACATACCGAAGGATAGAAGCTCAATATCCTCTAGACGACGCAGTAGAGAAATCGATGATTTTCGTATTAAACCAATAGCACCACTCGATGAATCAAGAATTAACCCACAGGGGGCATTCTTATGACACCAATTGTCAAAGTTGTGTGAACAGAAGTTCCTACAGCAGTATAGAAGTGAAAGTGGACTCCTGGAAGCACCCTACGAGAATTAACATGGTCATAAGTTTCAAATTAACCACACACTATGTAAACATGAAAAACGTAAGCTAGCAAACTATCATACTCTGGTTAAGCTTTAGCTGTAACTTGACAAAAACATGCAAAACGGGTCAAAACTTATAAATGAATACTTTTTATTCGTAAAACATACTAAATCATTGTACTCAACAACATAATTTGATATTGAATGAACAACAACAACAACAAAGCTCAGACACGTGCAGAGAACTTTAGACAAAGTAAACCATACCTGGGGAGCTAGAATCAAGGCTCCCTAGACGGAAACAGCCAACCGATCCATCACTTCCCCCTATTACAAGATACCCTGCAGATGCTGTATAGCTGTAATGGCTCCATAATCACAATAACTTTGGATGTTTAACTCAGTAACTTCATGAGGTGGAAAGACAGTGTATGATCCATAGTAATATTGGTGAGTCTAATGAGATAGGCAACCCCAGCTATAGTCGATGTGTAAAGCATGTACGGATACCCTGAAGTACCAGAATACTGCAAAAGAAGACATTATTATAAAACAAACTAGACATGAAAACAGAAGAGACTGCCAGATATATTAAGGAAAATACCTCGTTTTTGCATATTAAAGCAAATGAACATAGCGCACTAGTAAATTCAATCCGTAACCCAACCCTTGGAAACTCTCTAGAACTGCAGAATTCAACTATCTCCGGTACATTTGGACTATTTTTGTTTATTCTCATGTTATATCACAAGCCATTAATGTGAGACGGATATTAAAAAGAAAGAAAATTCTTGAAAGCCGTAATCTCTACAAGTCTAGCAAAAGCCAAATAGATCTATGTCCCAGCCTCCAAGTATGAATCATATGTTCAGCCACATTTAACTCATAAACTTGTTAATCGAAAACAAGTGTTGCTTGTCATATCTTTATTACATAAGTAATTACACCTTAATGGTGATGAATTATCAAAATTCCACACCTGAGCGGCAAACTGTCACAGTTAGTATCTTAAAAGTAATAACGGTTGCTTCGAATGCAATGCAGCTTGACCTTCTATTAGCATCTGTGTTACTAATCCAAACATAACATGCAATGCAATCTGAAGTTACTAATCCAAACATAACACGCAATCTGAAGTGGTTTCTAATCAATCATCATTCACTATTACAATTTAGTTCATACCAGAAAAAAATGCATTGAGCAAAACAGACAATGATGCAGTATATGTGAAAAGTACAGTCAAACTCATTCATTTCCACTCCAAAATCACAACAACCGTATTACTAACTTAAACATTACCAGCAACAACATCTGCCTTTATCACAATCGGCAAGCTAAACAAATGACAGTCTCGCGTCAAATTTTACTTTTATTAAAAACTACATTAACTTTTTCATAAACATCAGGTCCTACAAGTTACATCTACCTTCATATTAATCTATACGCTAAGTCAAAGTTCTGCCAATGTCAGTTAGCAAACAATCGTCTAACATAAACATTACTACGAATAACATCCATAATCTCCCTTTATCTCAATCAGCAAACCAAGGAAATACTCTTTATTTCTACTAAAACATACTTTGAAATGTTGCACGCCCTACAAGTTACATCTGCCTTCACATTAACCTACAACTAAGTCAAACACACAACTAAGTCAGGCATTTCGTCAAACACTTGATCTGCACATCCAATCCATAATTCTTTTAGCAAAAAAAGGTATTACGTTTGACATCAAAAAGTCAAAGTGTTAATATAGCACCTGGTATTCATCCCAGTTCCATCCTAGTTCATAAACCTTGCAAACACCAACAAAGATGAATGATTCTTTCAATTTGAACCATCTTACAAACCCAAGAAAAATATGCGCGCAAATTTCTAAATAAGCATATCATATAGAAGGAACAGATCATTTGTTACCATTGGAGCAAGAAATAAGGCAGCATTAGCAACCCGTGAAGTGATGACAACATTAGGACTGTATTTATCAAGACACTCCACAATTGGGGCTGCCCCTAAATACATGCTTATACCCTGTATACATTATCCAAAACCAAAGAAAAGGAGAAATCATTGTGAAGATCATGGTTGTAGTAATAATGTATAATCCTAGATGCTCAAACTTATTGTCTAATTAAATTTCAAAATAAGAAGTGTACGTCAAGAGTACTGAATGCTTACACCATTTGCATTTCTCAGGTTAGAACTTAGACCTGGAGATGCAAGAAAATAAAAACATATGGTCAACAGCGACATAGCAAAAGAAGACTTCAGTTTCACAAATGTAGTTAAAAGAATGCAGAAGACCTGCTTTGGCGATATTAAACAGGTGAGCCACACCCACAGTGATCTTAATACTCAGTCTGCTTGCGATTTCCAAAACTTTCTCTTGGGCAGCAATTGCATTTGCTTCAGAAAAAACATTTAAACAAGCAGACAAATGGTATAGGTTAAACTTATGAAGATCAAGAAAACAAAAAGGTCTTATTATACAAAGAACAAGATTATGTTGCATACTTGCACCCATGTTGGTAATAATGCGGACTCCTCTCTCAATAGCCAAAGGAAGGAGCAACTCCATCCATTCCGAAACTGCATAATCGTATACCAGTAACAAAAAATGTTCAAGGGATATGCAATATTCCTCTATCAAAATGCATAAGTGGCGAAGGGAATAAGCCTAAAGTGAGTTTTAAGGCCAAACATACAACTCTGAATCTTCAAAAGTGTGTCGATGATTAATAACTATAGTCCATATAATAGTCCATTTGTATTATTACTCTCCCTTTCAATGTACAAAAAAATTTATTGGAATATGGTATTATAAATATGTGTAATGTAAAATAAGGACCGAAGAAAGAATGAGTGATGAAAACATACTGCGAGGGTCATAACCATCAATGCCTGATTTCACAGCTTGGTAGCGGTACAGGAACTTGTTCCTGTTGGATTCATTAAGCTCCCCGATGGTAAATTGGTGGCATGTTTCGTGTACACTCCGCCGATTTTTCTAAGGGATAAGGTGAAAGGCAAGGAATACCGAAAACGTCACATGAAAGAAGGAATTGCTATTCGCCGTCAGTGTTTTAGCATGTTTGAGGATAAGAAACAAATTAAGAAGGAGCATCTTTGCTTCTACTACTTACCTTAAGTAGTTGGGTTTTTTTTAATGAAAAGCAGTGTTTTTTTAGCTTAACTAAAATGGTCTGTTATGTTATGTAATCCAACTGTAGTCTGCTTTTCATTAAAAAAAACCCAACTACTTAAGGTAAGTAGTAGAAGCAAAGATGCTCCTTATTAAGTTGTTTCTTATCCTCAAACATGCTAAAACACTGACGACAAACAGCAATTCCTTCTTTCATGTGACGTTTTCGGTGTTCCTTGCCTTTCACCTTATCCCTTAGAAAAATGGTCGGAGTGCACACGAAACATGCCACCAATTTACCATCGGGGAGCTTAATGAATCTTTTGTGATCAAGACACGGATGTTCTAGCTTGTAACATAAAGGATAACCCCTCACAAAGTTTTAGAAAGAAATATGATGCAAACGGTAGTGATTACGTACTTTATCAAATACTTCAATAGGTTCACTACGTTCAACCATGTCTTCACTAGTAACAACACAGCCATACACTTGGAAAGCTCGTCTGGATGCCTGTCCAGATTGAGAAAGATGGCCAGCCTACGCAACATGAGTATATACATACACAAAAAGTCAAATATGATGCAATTACCTTCCAATACCTGTCTGCATTTTTAAATTATGTAACAGGCAATGCAGCAAAGGATTGTAAAAATTGGCCACAGTAGGTTGTGTTTTTAAATTATACACACCAAACTCAGATAATTTCACGACCACTTTTATATAGATAGTATTCAAGTTATTTCACGACCGCTTCTATAAAACGGAAGACTCAAACAAAATCACGAATCTAAAGTACTAGTTAGCAGCATAAGGCAACACACGAACTAGTTCATAACTACAGAATAGGCATAATGCACAAACAAAATATTACTAAAAAATACACACAACTAAGTCAGACATTTCGTCAAACACTTGATCTGCACATCCAATCCACAATACTTTTAGCAAAAACAAACACACAACACTAAGTCAGGCATTTCGTTGAACAGTTATTCAGCACAAACAAAAAATTACTAAAATCCTAAATAACATAATGATAAATTTGACAGCTAAACTTAAACTACATGATAAATTGAACAGTTATTCAGCGCAAACAAAAAATTACTAAAAATAAACACAACAGAAATTGAACTTGAATTTGACAGCTAAACTTAAATTACATGATAAATTTGACGAAATAAAATACCTCAAATCGATAGCGGTTGTGGTGGTAAGAGGCGCGGTTTCGGTGGTGAGAGGCGGTGGTGAGCGACGGCGGGCGTAGTGAGAGAAGGTGGTGAGAGACGGCTGGCGTAGTGAGAGACGGTGGTGAGAGGTGGTGGTGAGAGGGGGTTGTTGTTTTGGTGAGAGATCGTTTGGGTTTGAATGAAAAAAGTTTGGGACAAAGTTATTTAAGTGTTTGTTTGTTTAAATTAAAATTTATTTAAGTGTAAATTTAATTAAAGTTATTTAGATAAAAGAAAAAAAAGTACAGAATATAATAAAATCTTACGAGTAATGAGTATGCCTTAAATTGTTAGTGTATCCGTATCATGTTAGAAAAGATACATGATCTGGTATATAATACTGATGCATTGTCGTTTTTTAGTTGGACCTCTAAATTTTAGGGTATAAAATATAGAGATCAATGTTTATTTGACCACCATTTATTGTCTCAATATTTAATTTGAAAACCTATTGACCACTAATATTTGGTCTTTAAAATTTAGGGGTTAGGGTTAAAGTTTAGAGGTTAGGGTTTTAGTTTAGGGGTTAGGGTTTATGTGATCACTGTTTTTGTCTCAATATTTTCTAAATCAGTGACCACCAACCTTGGTCTCTAATTTGAAAAACTAGTGACCACTAATATTTGGTCTTTAAACTTAGTATACTTTCTTTTGGCAGTGATCACCACTTTTAGTCTCTAACTCAGCAACTCAATGACCACTGCTTATGTGGTCAGTGGAATATTTTCCTACAGATTCGAGATTTAATGATTACGTGACCACTATTTGTTGTCTCAGTATTTTATAAACAAGTGACCACCCACCTTGGTCTCTAATTTAGAAACCCGATGACCACTACTTTTTGTCTTTAGACTTAAGTTACCTTTTTTTCGACAGTGACCACCGCTTTTGGTCTCTAGTCTAACTCGGCAACTTAATATTTCACTGAAAATATTATATTTACGGTTTAGGGACTATGTGACCATTATTTGTCGTCACTAATACTTGTCACTTGTGACAACTTAGTGACCACATTTTGTAACGGTCACTAATTCTGTGGCAATGACAAAAATGCAGTGACGACAAATAATTGGTCACTAAAGGCACTTTTTCTTGTAGTGTACCAACAAAGAGATTTTTGTTCTTTGGAACCCTTCACTCAAAAAATCTCTTGGTATTGCTTCAACTCATAGACCTTTCATCAGAAGATCTGTTAGTATTCTTGAAGCTAATTTAGTTAGTGATGATGTTGGTTTTAGGGTTTGTCCTGTAACCAGTGATCCTACCCTTGTCGACTTTTCACATCGTGGGCAACTTCACATTTTTACATTGAGCTCTAAGAGATGGAACCTGTTTCCGTGTAGCAACCTGCCTCGTGAATCAGTTTCACTTTGGTCGATGCAGGTTGTTATAGATAGGTGTATTTATTTGGTTGTTAAAGAGTTTACCAGGAATATTTTTAGCTTAAATTATATGATCATATCATTTGATTTGACTGCTAAAGAATTTAGAGTCATAGACATACCACACAGCATAAAACCGTATTGCACAAGTGTATTCGTATCTAAGCTAAGGGAGTCTTGTTTTTTTTTGAAACAATAGTTTTTGGTGTATGGAAGATGGACCATGATGGTTCCTTCACAAAGCTATTCACCATTAACACACCTGGCTCAACAATAGATAATATATTGGGATTTAGGAAGAATAGCGAACCTGTTATAGAAACTAAAACGGAGTCGAACACGTTACAGCACTTGAAGTTTACCAACCATTCTCTGAACACATCAGTGATCTTGGGATTTCTGGAATAAGGAATTCATTCTTCATGGACTCTTACAAGGAAACGTTACTTCTGCTCAAATCACTCAGATGGCTGTGTATATCCTGAATTAAGTTTATGCTGGAGATGAATGACCACATTGCAAGGTGTGGATTACGAAGTGATATTTTATCTCGAGGGGGGAGGAGCACAGTTTGTAGCTAAGCTGTGGAACAATCAACTTCATGTAATTTTCACACTTTTTAATGTATACAAGTAATGTTATGATTGGTATCATTTGAATGTTTAGATTCATCACTATCCTAAACGCATCTATGATTATCAAGGTTTATATATTTCAAGTTAGTATGGTTATAAAAATGCATTGATGTAGCTGTAGCGAACTGCAAAAATCCCTGTAATTAACAACGTTTAATTATATATTAATCTCTGTCATTAATTGTAATCACCATTTTTACGAGAAAATTTAAATTTTTCTTTATTATATTATTTTAACACAAAAACAATATTACAAAAATTACTAATGACGGAACAAGTTCTCGACACGTTTTACGAAACATAAATATTTCACTAAGCTTAATTATTTCTTAATTAACCTAAACAGGCCTTAATTTATTTCCAGCCCAATCAAATCCTATCGTGTACTGTTCATAGCCCACTCTTAAAGCCCAACTTCATATTTGATTTTATGCATATATTCGACTAGAAACCTTCCTCAAAATCGCTTCTCGTTCTCTCAAATCTTAAACGCGAAACCTAAATATTTTTATACCATCTCATTTATCACCTAGCCAACTATACGTGTGCCAAATTTCAGAATTTTATGTCGAGTATTGATATGGTTTTGAAAGGCAAAGCTTTCGGTCAAAACTGTTAGCTTTAAAGTTTTGTCATATGTGGAATTGCAATAGCATTTAAAGTACAAGGACTAGTTTAGTCATATTGGCTAAGTTAGAACTTGTAGCTTGTAATAAATACCCTCCTATGTCAATACTAGGAGGGTTGAGGATTCATTTGTAACACACGAGGTGTGTGTGTTGTCTTTACTTCTCTCTTTAGAATACATACACACCTCGGCAATCAATAAACCGAAAATTCAAAGTTAATCTTTAGTTCGAGTTTATCATGTTTCCTCCACCTCCAAACGTGAATCTTGGTCTCTACAATTGGTATCAAGAGCTAACCGGGTGGCTGCTCGTGGTGTTTTTAAGGTGATAAAGGTGATTTTTGTTGTGTTTTATCTCGGTTTTTCTTCATCTTCTTCAACAGCCGAGTTTAGTGTTATATTTATGTTCGACTTGTGTTTGAAAGAACCCAACTGTTGCGTTTTTATCATAAAAACGTGAGCTTTTGTGGTTTTTCTGGATTCATACGCAAGAACAAGGCAAAAAGTTGGTGTGTTCTTAGCTTCTTTGATCGAAAATCACATAATCTTTTATAAGATTTGTGTTTTTGGAATATATTGAATATCTTATTCATTGAATTATTGGTCAAAGTTGGTGGAATTGGTGAAAGACAGACTGGCAAAGCATGGGGAAGAGAAATTGTAGCTAAAAGTCAAGAGTGGTTGGAAAGTTTCGAAATTGGCCACTCTCTCGCAATTGATGTCTCTCGCAATTCAGGGCCTCTCGCATTCTTGTATAAGAATTGCGATGAAATGAAATTTCTCGCAATTGACGAGTCTCTCGCAATTGCTGACTCTATCGCAATTGAGGAGTCTCTCGCAATTGCTGACTCTCTCGCAATTGACGAGTCTCTCGCAATTGCTGACTCTATCGCAATTGAGGAGTCTCTCGCAATTGCTGGTTTTTCTCGCAATTGGCATGACTATCGCAATTGCACTCCCTTCTCGCAATTGGCATGTCTTTCGCAATTGCACTCTCTTCTCGCAATTGCAACAGACTTTCGAAATTGATACTGTCTTTCGCAATTCAACAAGCCTTTCACAATTCGAACATCTTATCGCAATTCAAAAAAAAAAAAAAAAAAAAAAAAAAAGAGTTTTTTGGCGGGAAAAGTTGAGTAAAATTTATTTTTCACAGGAGACTTTACGGTCCATTTTTACGCGAGATTCAAATTCTGGTGCAAGAGTGAAAATTTTGGCCCAAAATTCAAATTTTTTGGCCAAAATTCGAATTTTTCGGGGAATTTTCGGCGTAAAAATTTCTTAAACTCAAATTTTTCTAGCCTCATTAGAATTGCATTTTATGGCATTTTTCACAACAACATCACAAATAATATTATCGGACTGCACCTTCAACATCACCACGTATAGCCGAAAAGATCCTGATCAAGATTCACAATCAGATGACAATGGTCAAATTATCAGCTGTGGCTACAAGGATGATGATTCGTTATTACTTATTTGAAGTTGAAGTGGAATATCTCGGGTACGTGTACTTAGTATCTTGAAGATATCGGGGTTGGTTGGATGCATGATTCTTCGAGATCCTTGTTTGTGCACTCATGGGAATAGTGATTAAGTCTTGGGTTATCTAGTTTTCATAGGTCAAGGGGAGGATGGACGAAGACCTAGTTAACTATCACTTAAAGGAGATACGTTGTAGTACTCAGTGTCACACAAAGATGTGGATAATTCAAGAGAGGTTCATATACAGTCAAGGAAGGATGGATGGGTATATGAAACGACCTATATGCTTTAAGGAGTTACGTTGTAGTGCTCAGTATAGGTTCTTAGTCACACGATCGTGCAAGTTTAAGTCACAAGTTTGGGTTATTCTACTTCAGTCTCAAGTTTGGCATAGTGGGTTTTCTCCATCAGTAGTCACTACATAAAGCCGTTGTTTTGATTCAGGAGGTTAGATTGGATTTATCTACATCTTCTCACGGATTAAAGGAAGTGCTTCCAGTTCATACTTCACGTGCACATAATATGCTGATTCCGATTAATCGTAACCAGCAGGGAGAGAAATGTGTGGGCTGATCTCTCATGGGAAAAGTAACTGGGATGCATTTGGTGAGATGAAGATGTTGATAATGTATTCCCCCGAACGGACTTCAGATACAGGGCAATCATAAGAGAGGTTGTCAGTTTGGGGGAGAGCACTAATTAGGGGAGAGCACGGGGAGAGCACTCAGGGCACTCTATATTAAACCCTAATTAGATTTGCTCACATGGTTCGTCTGCAAGTAAAGAAATAAAAGCTGAGAAGATTCTGCAAGCTGAACGAAGTAATGACGTTTGAAGATTATTCTCTGTACTTACTGTTTATATTTTACTTGTAGGGAACATTGTAAGCAATTCCCATATGACTTCACTTTGGGGAGAGATTGTTAGCTTTAAAGTTTTGTCATATGTGGAATTGCAATAGCATTTAAAGTACAAGGACTAGTTTAGACATATTGGCTAAGTTAGAACTTGTAACTTGTAATAAATACCCTCCTATGTCAATACTAGGAGGGTTGAGGACTCATTTGTAACACACGAGGTGTGTGTGTGTTCTAGACTTCTCTCTCTAGAATACATACACACCTCGGCAATCAATAAACCGAAAATTCAAAGTTAATCTTTAGTTCGAGTTTATCATGTTTCCTCCACCTCCAAACGTGAATCTTGGTCTTTACAATTGGTATCAAGAGCTAACCGGGTGGCTGCTCGTGGTGTTTTTAAGGTGATAAAGGTGATTTTTGTTGTGTTTTATCTCGGTTTTTTCTTCATCTTCTTCAACAGCCGAGTTTAGTGTTATATTTATGTTCGACTTGTGTTTGAAAGAACCCAACTGTTGCGTTTTTATCATAAAAACGTGAGCTTTTGTGGTTTTTCTGGATTCATACGCAAGAACAAGGCAAAAAGTTGGTGTGTTCTTAGCTTCTTTGATCGAAAATCACATAATCTTTTATAAGATTTGTGTTTTTGGAATATATTGAATATCTTATTCATTGAATTATTGGTCAAAGTTGGTGGAATTGGTGAAAGACAGACTGGCAAAGCATGGGGAAGAGAAATTGTAGCTAAAAGTCAAGAGTGGTTGGAAAGTTTCGAAATTGGCCACTCTCTCGCAATTGATGTCTCTCGCAATTCAGGGCCTCTCGCATTCTTGTATAAGAATTGCGATGAAATGAAATTTCTCGCAATTGACGAGTCTCTCGCAATTGCTGACTCTATCGCAATTGAGGAGTCTCTCGCAATTGCTGGGTTTCTCGCAATTGACGAGTCTCTCGCAATTGCTGACTCTATCGCAATTGAGGAGTCTTCTCGCAATTGCTGGTTTTTCTCGCAATTGGCATGACTATCGCAATTGCACTCCCTTCTCGCAATTGGCATGTCTTTCGCAATTGCACTCTCTTCTCGCAATTGCAACAGACTTTCGAAATTGATACTGTCTTTCGCAATTCAACAAGCCTTTCACAATTCGAACATCTTATCGCAATTCAAAAAAAAAAAAAAAAAAAAAGAGTTTTTTGGCGGGAAAAGTTGAGTAAAATTTATTTTTCACAGGAGACTTTACGGTCCATTTTTACGCGAGATTCAAATTCTGGTGCAAGAGTGAAAATTTTGGCCCAAAATTCAAATTTTTTGGCCAAAATTCGAATTTTTCGGGGAATTTTCGGCGTAAAAATTTCTTAAACTCAAATTTTTCTAGCCTCATTAGAATTGCATTTTATGGCATTTTTCACAACAACATCACAAATAATATTATCGGACTGCACCTTCAACATCACCACGTATAGCCGAAAAGATCCTGATCAAGATTCACAATCAGATGACAATGGTCAAATTATCAGCTGTGGCTACAAGGATGATGATTCGTTATTACTTATTTGAAGTTGAAGTGGAATATCTCGGGTACGTGTACTTAGTATCTTGAAGATATCGGGGTTGGTTGGATGCATGATTCTTCGAGATCCTTGTTTGTGCACTCATGGGAATAGTGATTAAGTCTTGGGTTATCTAGTTTTCATAGGTCAAGGGGAGGATGGACGAAGACCTAGTTAACTATCACTTAAAGGAGATACGTTGTAGTACTCAGTGTCACACAAAGATGTGGATAATTCAAGAGAGGTTCATATACAGTCAAGGAAGGATGGATGGGTATATGAAACGACCTATATGCTTTAAGGAGTTACGTTGTAGTGCTCAGTATAGGTTCTTAGTCACACGATCGTGCAAGTTTAAGTCACAAGTTTGGGTTATTCTACTTCAGTCTCAAGTTTGGCATAGTGGGTTTTCTCCATCAGTAGTCACTACATAAAGCCGTTGTTTTGATTCAGGAGGTTAGATTGGATTTATCTACATCTTCTCACGGATTAAAGGAAGTGCTTCCAGTTCATACTTCACGTGCACATAATATGCTGATTCCGATTAATCGTAACCAGCAGGGGAGAGAAATGTGCGGGCTGATCTCTCATGGGAAAAGTAACTGGGATGCATTTGGTGAGATGAAGATGTTGATAATGTATTCCCCCGAACGGACTTCAGATACAGGGCAATCATAAGAGAGGTTGTCAGTTTGGGGGAGAGCACTAATTAGGGGAGAGCACGGGGAGAGCACTCAGGGCACTCTATATTAAACCCTAATTAGATTTGCTCACATGGTTCGTCTGCAAGTAAAGAAATAAAAGCTGAGAAGATTCTGCAAGCTGAACGAAGTAATGACGTTTGAAGATTATTCTCTGTACTTACTGTTTATATTTTACTTGTAGGGAACATTGTAAGCAATTCCCATATGACTTCACTTTGGGGAGAGATTGTTAGCTTTAAAGTTTTGTCATATGTGGAATTGCAATAGCATTTAAAGTACAAGGACTAGTTTAGACATATTGGCTAAGTTAGAACTTGTAACTTGTAATAAATACCCTCCTATGTCAATACTAGGAGGGTTGAGGACTCATTTGTAACACACGAGGTGTGTGTGTGTTCTAGACTTCTCTCTCTAGAATACATACACACCTCGGCAATCAATAAACCGAAAATTCAAAGTTAATCTTTAGTTCGAGTTTATCATGTTTCCTCCACCTCCAAACGTGATTCTTGGTCGTAATAAAAACTAACCCAACTCGACATGAATGAAAATCCAAAACTAAACCGTTTTGACCCCGGTTTGTTCCTACATGATCCTAATAATATTTCTATCATAGTTCCATGTTTATAAACATGTTTCATCATCAAATACCATGTGCTATACGATTTTTGCAAATCGTATACACTTATAAATAAGTGATCGACATACTATATGTACACAAAGCAAATATCAACTTTGCTACTTACTCTCATTCATTCTCAAAGTCTAGGAATGTCAGTAATACATCTTAAAAGTCTTTCATTCACTGACAAGGGCTATAGAAGCAATAGGGGATGTTTTGTGAACATTTCCAATCTATACGTGTTTATATATATTTTTGTATAAATCCTCCCTAGCCTCACCACCTTTCCTCACTCACTCTCAGTCACTTTCCCTAGTCTTAAAATCCCATATGCCGAATGCTTGAAGTCCAGAAGTCCTAGAAACAATCGGGTTTCATTTTTACAAGTCGAAGGAAACGTTTTAAGCTATACGGTTTAGTATTTTCGAGTATCCTTGTGTTCCTGCCTAAGTCTCAACGTACCACAGCCATTCTCAAATCATTGTAAGTCATTTTAACAAATCCTTGATCCATATTAACGAAGGAAATAACCCATGCATGTGTTTTACGATTATATCAATACGTACACAATTTTTAAAGTATTTATACGTAGTCTATTATACACGTACGTGATATCTTATATCTTCAAACTCTAAGGAACTCGAAACCATCACTATATCACGAATACGAACGCATGATAAGTCAAAACGATTTAGGAAAACTAAATAGTCAAACCGGGTTAATAACTATAACTTAGAAATTCCTACGTGTTTTTGGGTTTGTAGTAACGCTCGACTAGCCAACTTGGTGACCCGTTATTTCGAAATCCATATATATAACGAGTGTATATTTTTGCATATATCGAATAACAACCTAGCTATCTTCAATTTTCATTATATAAGATTTTACTCAAAAGCTCTCGTAAGCTCTTAAAAAGCTACAAGTTATACGCTACTCAAACTGAACTTAAACACTTAGAAATTATTTTGTGTTTTTCAGTTTCAAACCATTCGACTAGGCCACAAACCATTATTTTTAAATTCGGATTTTTGAACGTAACATCTACATGTTTTTGCCCAAGCCAATAGACGACCTAGCAATCTACATATTTCGCATTTTAAGTTCGACCTTATGAACACGTTTACTCATTCAAATCGACCTCTTTTAAACTGCCTATCGCTAAGTTACTAGAAACTATTTTCAGAAAATTCAATATAATCCGGTTTGGGCTAAGACCAAGCCCAATAAGACTTTGAGATTAAACAGCCCACCAGGCCCATATGATATATTTTTAGAATCATAAAAATAGCCCAAGTCCAGGCCCAAAATTATTTTCATGCCCTCGCCTCTAGATTTTCTAACGGGCCTTGATTGTACACGTTTAACGACCCATTAATTCAAAAATAAGCCATCTGGTCAAATAAGCAGTTGACTTACGCTTTAATAAACTTAAATAAGCTACGGAAATTTTTAAATAATTTTTCCAACATTTTCTTACACGTTTGGACTAAAAATGTAACGCAAATTAACTTTGAAGGACTAAAACTGCCAACCGCCCATAGACAAGGACTGAAACAGTAAAAACATAATCTTAGGGATAGAAATTGATATTATTTAATATTCCAAGCTCAGAATGTAATTTTGACTTGTAGTGGACTGTAAATGCAATTATTATAAAATAAGGACTAACGGTGCAACGCAAACGCCGTTAGGGTAAAAAGTGTAAAAATTGGAAAAGGAAAAGGACCAACATATTTTATTTAACATTCTTATTTTATTTTCCATTTTACGTCACCCCATCACGTCACGTGCATTTTTATATAATTCAGTTATTTAATAATTAACGTTCATTAGATATATATAAAGAGTTTTAAACGTTTTAACTTAACGTTTCGTTTCACCACTTTCGAGGAAACGATATTATTGGTTTCAAAAACATAAAAACAAGATAATATTATAAATAATATTATTTTTGAACTTGAGGCATTTTAAGCATATCAAACTCACATCATCAATCAAATCGTTATACGATTTCTCGTTTTCACACTCCTTATTCACTGTAAGTCAAATACTCAGACTTCCCGTATATTCAGGTCACGTTCTGAAGCCGTGCCCATAATCTTAATTGATTTCATAATTCCACCCTATCAGATACTCTTAAGGTGAGTCGTAGTCCCACTTTTATTATTTACAAGTTTTATACTTTTGAGGGAGATACATGCTCAAATATATTTTGTTACTTTTATAAGTATATTGATAACTCACATGATTCAAATCAAAATCCTAATTAATACTTACCTGGTTTATTCTTTGGATGTGATATATATATGTTACTTACAAATTGCTTGCTTAGCTTGAGTACTGAACTCAGATGATAGCATTTTCAAATTGCTTATTGTAACATGATACTTGTTTTCACTATAACATCTTGAATGTTCCCCTCACCTTTATATGTTATTTTCACATATCAATGGAAATACTTGCTAGAAAAAGAGCATAAGTACTTTAGTTTCATCATTACCTTGATATTGTCTAAGTTAACCATACTGCCAGAAAGTCCTTTTATCATGAGCCATTAATCACTTGTTGTGAACGCGAATATAGTGGAGAGCTTCGAAACCTGTTTGAGGCTTGACATCCTATCCCACTAATTACTTGACGGAATGCCTTTGTGGCTAGTCGTATTAGTCGCGATACACTATATTTGAGAAAAATAGGAATTGGCAACCACCTATTACTCGAGGGCATTATTTTACGTCATTGATTTGATATTGATCACCTCCGTTTTACGGTACCTTGTTAACGTTTGCGTGTCATGAGGCTTAGGGCAATATCCATAAGAAAATATATGTCTTCACATATATCTAGATACAGCTGTATTAGTATTTCACTTCACCACATTTGTAGATTTCAGGCATAACATCATTGTTGTTACTCCATGCTAGGATTATGATCCTATATTTGAATTTAACTGATCTCATATATGATTTATTGATGGATTTCACCCAGTGCAACTCAGATGTATTATATCATTATTAGCATCTACTCCATATATTACTTCACGTATGAAATTATTGAAAACAACTGTTTACTCGTACTCATACTCATTTCTAATATTAATGTATCATCTTGAAGTCATTGAAATAAATTGTTTTCCCCTTAAACTCTGCGAACTCACCAACCTTTGTGTTGACACTTTTAAGCATGTTTATCTCAGGTATTTAACAAAGCAGGACAAGACACGGAGCGAGCATTATTACTCTGATAAATTAAAATGGTTTAAAAATCAAATATGTCATTCTTTCAAGCCTTCACACTTTTCATGGGATTTTTAAATCAAATGTTTCATCTTTGTATCAAAAGTATTACTTGAATGAAAAATAACTTTCAAAACACCTCTTTCGAGCCGTTTTCTGTAATTATGACTTCGAACCTCACCGTAACACCCTAATTACTTTTCCGCTGATATATCATAAATTAGGGGATGTTACAGATTGGTATCAGAGCCAGAGTTATAGAGAACCAAATATTTTCAAACATTGAACTATAACTACACTTTCAAAATGAATGATTTTACACCATACCATTTTACGCCCTCCGTGTCTGCAGATTGCCTGCTCAATAAGTTACCTGTTATGATTATATTACACTAATCTTTACATGCTTAATAATTACTCTTATAATTTTATTATTTCACCCGTACTGTTACATATTTAACGTACGAATTACTCATAATTACTATTTTTCGGTTACTACAGTACCATGTCTCCTGAAACCCCTGTGAATATCGAAATTATTCTCCGTAATACCAGTACATCACCTACCTATCAAATTTCTCTGGATACTGAAGATCCTTATGTACAAATGTCACAACCCCAGCCTGATATAGAACTCACTCAGAGACTACTCCCATCATCACCTAATTGCTCACCTTTACGTTAGAGACTCAGGAGAGCTACTGAATCTTATGAAGACTTGATTGGTGGTCAGGCAACATTCGAGGTTGGACAGAGTCCACACCAAGAGATGCCTTGGAAGAATGTTGAGCCAAATTCTCCATTACCTTATACTCCAGATTCCTCGATACCGGACATCCCAAATAATGTATCTTCACCTAATTCCCCTTACTACAGTATAAGCACTCATGATTCAATATGGACTCGTCTTTACCAACAAGCCAGCATACTAGACGCTCACACTAAACAGTTGAAAGAGTTACAACCATTACGTTTTGAATGGTACGACCATAACATTGACACTTTGTTCAAAAGATCGGATGCTGAGAGACGAACAATGTTTGAATTAGGAATGAATGTTGGTAAGATGAAGGACAATTCCGACCATGAGCTTAGAAACTTGGATTCCGGGATCCGTTATTCGAGAAGAGAACACGGTCATACACATGGTAGAGTTGAAGATATTGAAAGAACCCTAAGGAATGGCCAGGGACACAGCCAGAACCCAGGGTCAAAAGATTGCCGCATTAGAAACTATGTTGGCTAATCAGATGAACATGTGCCAGGAACGTTTCTCAAACATGGAAGCTACACAACTAGAATTTGAGGAAGAAGTTAGACGTTTACGTCAGAGACGTAACTAATCTTAAGTTTACATGTATCGTTGTTGTACCTACTAAACCAAATAGTTTTTTGTTAGTATTTCATGTAATTTTCAATAATTCTGAAACTTTCAGAACTTGTAACCGACTCTTAATGTATAATAACTTCCTTTCTGTTATATCTCTCTGTTATGAATAAATCCTTCCTTTCGTACCAAGCATGCATGTAATGAATCCTCATACCTCCATGCAAAATCTCATCATTTGTTACTTTCTTTGATAAACAAATGACTCCACGCAAATCAATGGAGCATTAATAAAAGACCTTGTACCATTTGTTTTGCAAAAACAATTAGTCAAATTGTTAATATTGTGTTGATTACTGTGATTTTATCCAGACCTACCATAATATTACTTACAATTGATAAGATTCCTTAAACATGCCATAACCAAGCAAAAACCAAAGAATTTTCTAAAGATAAATTTTCGGAAGAGAACTTGATGAATGAAGAGAAAGTTGTTGAACTTCAGCTTTTGTAGATGAATCAGTTTGTTCCTTAAACCATAAAATGTTCTAAAGACAAATTTTCGGAAGAGAACTTGATGAATGAAGAGAAAGTTGTTGAACTTCAGCTTTTGTAGATGAATCAGTTTGTTCCTTAGCAATCCCATACCAAGAGATAATTAATTATCTACGATAATACCCAGACATATCGTAATTTTATGATTCTCAGTTGGCTTTGATTGTAACCACATCGTTAACATTAATATACAAACACTTCATTATTTGAATTATTCTAACATTAAGTGGATTCTAAGTTTGTGTTTCGTTAATGATTACTGAAGATGGCCAGCATGAACAATACACATACCCCATCAGCACCTACAACAACCATGACTCCAGAGACTATCAAGAAGTTGGTAAACAATATCGTTGCAGTGGTACTCGAAGTGACTACCATGGTCCATCCGAGTAGCAACAACATGGCAAGAGAAGAAAAGAAGACGGCTATACCTTGTAAGCATAACCATGAAAGTTTCATGGAATGTAGACCAGCTCACCTTATAACACCAGAAAGAGTGACTAAACCTGCCCTCAACCGTACTCAAAGAATTAAGCAAGGTGTGATACCTAAGAAAAATAACCAAAAGCGAAAGCTCACTGAAAGGATAACCATCACTCCCACCTACTACAATTACATAAATGCCCAAGACTACTACCGCAAACATTTACAAGATCGCATCAACTATCACCGCCAGCTAGAATTCAGACAGAAAGCTAGTAGAGACTACATCGCCACGCCTGCTAACAGGAGTTACCATGGAAAACAACCTCTGTGCCCAAGATGTGAGATGCATCACACCGGACATTGCATTGCTAAGTGCGGGAAATGCCGAAAAACAGGTCACAGGACAAGTGATTGCAAAGCTATGGACAGAAGAGAACAACCATCATCCATAAAATGCCACGGATGTGGTGGAAAAGGACATTACAAGAGTCATTGTCCAAACTACAACGTCAATTGGAAAGCCAAGACTTGTGCCAGAGAATGAAAGTTCTTCAAGGACCTCAACAGTGTCAAGGAATGACAACTAGGTTTAAGCAGATGAATAAATTCCTGTTGTAAATAAATAAACTCTAGTTTAAAACTTCCTAAGTTGTATTTCTTTCTTGTACTTTACATTAGGTACGATGGATGTAACCTAAGTGTAACAACTATTTTTCTACCGTATGAAAATTCTACCTTGTAATATTTCCGTAATAATCATAATCTACGTCAATTTCAATTTCTATTCCATTTGCCATATAACAATACACTGTTATTACCCTAGAAATTTCTAACTCATCACCATATTATGAACAAAAAATTTCTACTTTCTTTTGAAAAGAAATTACGTTGTCATTTTGTAAAAACAACGCGTTGAACGCCATCTAAAACTTTTTGAAAAGAATAAATACCACTGTGACTGAGCCAAGCATCACATCATTTGGTCCTCAATTATACATAGCCTAGCTACCTATGTCTAATTTAGGAAGAATCATGTCATAAATGGAACAGTTATCTTTTCAGATTTTCAAATAACAATTTTCATTCAAAAGTAAGATTTTTGAGATAAAATAAACTGTTCATAAACATCACTTCTGACAAACCACAATAAATACCTACCCTAACCCATCACCTTTATAAGAAACCGACAAAAGTACGAATAAGAAAAATCCTAAGAATTCACAAGAAGTTATGGAAAAACTCAAATAGCGAGAATTTTATTAGAAACCATGGAAATTAATACATAGGCATATAATTAGCATTGGAAGTGCTATTATTACAATGATTACAATAAAAAGCATAGAATCTCCAATAGGCTGACCCGCCATAACAATAAGGACTCCCATCAACAGCACCATAGCGAGAGCCACCACAGGATGAATCACCCTGCTTATTCTGAAAAATAAATATAAGCGAACCATTAAAAACAATAACAAGACAAATTCTGAAACATAAAGACAAATAAATTTTATTCCATACTCATTAGGGATTACATAGAAGCATAATAAGGACTTATTCTAAACAACCCTAACTAGAGATTATTACCCCCAAAATTTATCTACGGCAATAGCTAGGGCCGTGAGGGGTACGACAAACAACAAAATCGCAATCAATAACGTGGGATCCTTCTTTGGAAAGTACGCCAAATAGACGGCGACAAGGACGATGTACACGATTGCTAGGATTATGATTAGGCTCGGCATTTTTGGAAGTATTAAATGAGAGAAAATGGTTGGTGGAAGAATAGGAAATTAAATAGGGTATTCATAGGCTAAAACATAGCCGTTGGGGCACTTTTCACGGCCGTTTGAATTTCACTATTCACGACCGTTGGTAATTACTGTTCACTAGCCGTTATTTTACTATTCCTGGCCATTAATTTTAATATTCACAGCCCTTGGATTCATTAGTTGCAATATTTAAATTTATCTCACCTAGTACAAATAAATCAAACTAGATCACGTTTCCTTGATTTTCGGATATAAATCTCTCGACAACCCTCTGTTCAAAATCCCTTATTTTAGTAATCACTTTAAACTTGAATTTCGGGACGAAATTCAGAGTGACAGGTAGGTACTGTAGCGAACTGCAAAAATCACTATAATTAACAACGTTTAATTATATATTAATCTCTGTCATTAATTTTAATCACCATTTTTACGAGAAAATTTAAAATTTTCTTTATTATATTATTTTAACACAAAAACAATATTACAAAAATTACAAATGACGGAACAAGTTCTCGACACGTTTTACGAAACATAAATATTTCACTAAGCTTAATTATTTCTTAATTAACCTAAACGGGCCTTAATTTATTTCTAGCCCAATCAAATCCTATCGTGTAATATTCATAGCCCACTCTTAAAGCCCAACTTCATATTTGATTTTATGCATATATTCGACTAGAAACCTTCCTCAAAATCGCTTCTCGTTCTCTCAAATCTTAAACGCGACACCTATATATTTTTATACCATCTCATTTATCACCTAGCCAACTATACATGTGCCAAATTTCAGAATTTTATGTCGAGTATTGATATGGTTTTGAAAGGCAAAGCTTTCGGTTAAAACTAACCCAACTCGACATGAATGAAAATCCAAAACTAAACCGTTTTGACCCCGGTTTGTTCCTACATGATCCTAATAATATTTCTATCATAGTTCCATGTTTATAAACATGTTTCATCATCAAATACCATGTGCTATACGATTTTTGCAAATCGTATACACTTATAAATAAGTGATCGACATACTATATGTACACAAAGCAAATATCAACTTTGCTACTTACTCTCATTCATTCTCAAAGTCTAGGAATGTCAGTAATACATCTTCAAAGTCTTTCATTCACTGACAAGGGCTATAGAAGCAATAGGGGATGTTTTGTGAACATTTCCAATAAATACGTGTTTATATATATTATTGTATAAATCCTCCCTAGCCTCACCACCTTTCCTCACTCACTCTCAGTCACTTTCCCTAGTCTTAAAATCCCATATGCCGAATGCTTGAAGTCCAGAAGTCCTAGAAACAATCGGGTTTCATTTTTACAAGTCGAAGGAAACGTTTTAAGCTATACGGTTTAGTATTTTCGAGTATCCTTGTGTTCCTGCCTAAGTCTCAACGTACCACAGCCATTCTCAAATCATTGTAAGTCATTTTAACAAATCCTTGATCCATATTAACGAAGGAAATAACCCATGCATGTGTTTTACGATTATATCAATACGTACACAATTTTTAAAGTATTTATACGTAGTCTATTATACACGTACGTGATATCTTATATCTTCAAACTCTAAGGAACTCGAAACCATCACTATATCACGAATACGAATGCATGATAAGTCAAAACGATTTAGGAAAACTAAATAGTCAAACCGGGTTAATAACTATAACTTAGAAATTCCTACGTGTTTTTGGGTTTGTAGTAACGCTCGACTAGCCAACTTGGTGACCCGTTATTTCGAAATCCATATATATAACGAGTGTATATTTTTGCATATATCGAATAACAACCTAGCTATCTTCAATTTTCATTATATAAGATTTTACTCAAAAGCTCTCGTAAGCTCTTAAAAAGCTACAAGTTATACGCTACTCAAACTGAACTTAAACACTTAGAAATTATTTTGTGTTTTTCAGTTTCAAACCATTCGACTAGGCCACAAACCATTATTTTTAAATTCGGATTTTTGAACGTAACATCTACATGTTTTTGCCCAAGCCAATAGACGACCTAGCAATCTACATATTTCGCATTTTAAGTTCGACCTTATGAACACGTTTACTCATTCAAATCGACCTCTTTTAAACTGCCTATCGCTAAGTTACTAGAAACTATTTTCAGAAAATTCAATATAATCCGGTTTGGGCTAAGACCAAGCCCAATAAGACTTTGAGATTAAACAGCCCACCAGGCCCATATGATATATTTTTAGAATCATAAAAATAGCCCAAGTCCAGGCCCAAAATTATTTTCATGCCCTCGCCTCTAGATTTTCTAACGGGCCTTGATTGTACACGTTTAACGGCCCATTAATTCAAAAATAAGCCATCTGGTCAAATAAGCAGTTGACTTACACTTTAATAAACTTAAATAAGCTACGGAAATTTTTAAATAATTTTTCCAACATTTTCTTACACGTTTGGACTAAAAATGTAACGCAAATTAACTTTGAAGGACTAAAACTGCCAACCGCCCATAGACAAGGACTGAAACAGTAAAAACATAATCTTAGGGATAGAAATTGATATTATTTAATATTCCAAGCTCAGAATGTAATTTTGACTTGTAGTGGACTGTAAATGCAATTATTATAAAATAAGGACTAACGGTGCAACGCAAACGCCGTTAGGGTAAAAAGTGTAAAAATTGGAAAAGGAAAAGGACCAACATATTTTATTTGACATTCTTATTTTATTTTCCATTTTACGTCACCCCATCACATCACGTGCATTTTTATATAATTCAGTTATTTAATAATTAACGTTCGTTAGATATATATAAAGAGTTTTAAACGTTTTAACTTAACGTTTCGTTTCACCACTTTCGAGGAAACGATATTATTGGTTTCAAAAACATAAAAACAAGATAATATTATAAATAATATTATTTTTGAACTTGAGGCATTTTAAGCATATCAAACTCACATCATCAATCAAATCGTTATACGATTTCTCGTTTTCACACTCCTTATTCACTGTAAGTCAAATACTCAGACTTCCCTTATATTCAGGTCACGTTCTGAAGCCGTGCCCATAATCTTAATTGATTTCATAATTCCACCCTATCAGATACTCTTAAGGTGAGTCGTAGTCCCACTTTTATTATTTACAAGTTTTATACTTTTGGGGGAGATACATGCTCAAATATATTTTGTTACTTTTATAAGTATATTGATAACTCACATGATTCAAATCAAAATCCTAATTAATACTTACCTGATCTGGTTTATTCTTCGGATGTGATATATATATATATATATATATATATATATATATATATATATATATATATATATATATATATATATATATATATATATATATATATATATATATATATATATATATATATATATATATATATATATGTTACTTACAAATTGCTTGCTTAGCTTGAATACTGAACTCAGATGATAACATTTCCAAATTGCTTATTATAACATGATACTTGTTTTTACTATAACATCTTGAATGTTCCCCTCACCTTTATATGTTATTTCCACATATCAATGAAAATACTTGCTAGAAAAGAGCATAAGTACTTTAGTTTCATCATTACCTTGATATTGTCTAAGTTACCCTTACTGCCAGAAAGTCCCTTTATCATGAGCCATTAATCACTTGTTGTGAACTCGAATATAGTGGACAGCTTCGAAACCTGTTTGAGGCTTGACATCCTATCCCACTAATTACTTGACGGAATGCCTTTGTGGCTAGTTGTATTAGTCGCGATACACTATATTTGAGAAAAATAGGAATTGACAACCACCTATTACTCGAGGGCATTATTTTACGTCATTGATTTGATATTGATCACCTCCGTTTTACGGTACCTTGTTAAAGTTTGTGTGTCATGAGGCTTAGGGCAATATCCATAAGAAAATATATGTCTTCACATATATCTAGATACAGCTGTATTAGTATTTCACTTCACCACATTTGTAGATTTCAGGCATAACATCATTGTTGTTACTCCATGCTAGGATTATGATCCTATATTTGAATTTAACTGATCTCATATATGATTTATTGATGGATTTCACCCAGTGCAACTCAGGTGTATTATATCATTATTAGCATCTACTCCATATATTACTTCACATATGAAATTATTGAAAACAACTGTTTACTCGTACTCATACTCATTTCTAATATTAATATACCATCTTGAAGTCATTGAAATAAATTGTTTTCTCATTAAACACTGCGAACTCACCAACCTTTGTGTTGACACTTTTAAGCATGTTTATCTCAGGTATTTAACAAAGCAGGACAAGACACGGAGCGGGCATTATTACTCTGATAAATTAATATGGTGTAAAAATCAAATATGTCATTCTTTCAAGCCTTCACACTTTTCATGGGATTTTTAAATCAAATGTTTCATCTTTGTATCAAAAGTATTACTTGAATGACAAATAACTTTCAAAACGCCTCTTTCAAGCCGTTTTTGGTAATTATGGCTTCGATCCTCACCGTAACACCCTAATTACTTTTCCGCTGCTATATCATAAATTAGGGGGTGTTACAGTAGCCCTCATTCATTTTTCTCTAATTAATTAGTGATGAGTCAGCCTTTCACATGATGACAATTCATGTTTCTTCGTCATTGTGTATGATGCATTTTCGAGAATGGAGATTGTCTTCTCAACATGATGTATTGCTTAAGTAATCAATGATGACATGCCTTTCAATTGTTCTTTTCATGTTTAAATCTTGATAGCATTATTGGCTTGCACCCGTGTTACATTATCCTTTCATTTTGCTTGAGGCCTATATTGGTTAGAGTAGTGATATGCATGCCTAAAAAATATACCTAAAAACATGCCTAATTATGTCATCAATTGACACATGTCTTTCAAATTTGTTCTCTTTTTATCTCTTCTTTTGAGTATGCTGTTACACCCCATGCCCGCTTAGACTAAAATTTAAAACTTTTTAAGCGAAAACGATTGACTTTTATGGACATCCGACCACTCTTTTGATGACTGACAAAAATGTATAAACATTCAGCCCGTGAGGCTATTTTTAAAAGAAAATAGACTCAATTACCTTCAAAACGACGGGTGATACGACCCGTGACGACTTACGGATTAAAAGATATGAATTTTTGAAAATCGCCAAAATCTGAAAAACAGCCCAAACCGCCGGCCGAGAGTCCCGACCGCCGGTCTGGCCCCAAAACCCAGGGTCTAAAACCGGACCCAAGGGTTTGAACCTGCTGTCCCCAAAACTCAATTTTTATTATCTCCGCTTTTAAACCCGACCTCCCGAACTCGAAACTTAACCAAACTTTCCAGATTTATTTGATACATCAATGGGCTCATTTTCATACAAAAACATTTATCGAACGACACCCCGAAGGGGTACTTTACAAATTAGACGGGTTATGTAAATGACCCGTTTTCACCACAAACAACCCATACAACTCCCGTTATACACCAAACTTGACCAACTTCATTTATTTAACATAACAAACACGTTCCAACTACACTTGACCCGATTACAATCCAAAATGGGTACAAACACGCTTTAACCAAACACCCCTTTAAACATTTACCGCAAACCATTCAACACACTTAGACACACCATTGACCATCCAAACTTTACAACGACCTTGACACACATTATACGAACCAAAAGAAAGACTCTCGGGGGTACAACCTTGTCTCGAGCTCGGTATTCTACCTAGCTCCTAATTGCAATCCACCTATCAATCCGCTTCCAATTCCTTAGGCTATAGTCCAAGTACTTCCATTTCGCCACACATAAACCTACAATAAAACATTGACAACTAAAAGAATAAGCTTACGCTTAGTAAGTAACCCAACAATAAACACATATCATACACATACTTTCATATAAACATCATAACCGTTCTAAAAGCTCCTAAACTACAACATTCAAACCATACCACGCATATCCTCATACATAACTACTATCAATTCACAACAACCATAACTAACTACATACCTTAATTAGTCCAAAGCTGATAACTAACATACTCCCAGCCAAGTCACTAGCCACCACTTCCCAACTCTCAACCATACTAATCCAAGTCTCATGTCCTTACACACTCATAACACATATATGATAAATACATACATAACACATGTTTAGGGAGAGTTACTTACCTCATGTCCAAGCTAACTATCATATCATGATTTCACCACCATCCTCATCATCCTCACTAGCCACCACCATCATCATCATCATCATCATTATTCCTATTTTGATGATCATAGCTAAGGGAGACTATGGTCACTTGCTCTTCATCTTCTTCTTCTTCTTAAGGCATCACCAACTTTTTCCCTCTCTTTTCTTCTCACTAGAACCGAACTTCTCAACCTTATCTCAATAATGGTGGATAAATCTAGAATATCCTGGATATATCTAGCTAGATTGCATCTTTGGGCTAATGGCAAGAATGGTCCTTCAAGTCTCTTTCTTCTTACTTTAGTCACAACTAACTTATAATACCTTTAACATATTTACCACCATGGCAACTTAGGTCCCTTTAGTTATACATCATATTTATATTACTACATTAGTCATACTTTGACTATTAGTTTGACTATCGGGTTTGACTTTTCACGTAACTTTGTTGACCAACCAATCACATTAGGTCTTTATCCATTTTCATCTAGGGTGGGGTCCCAATACCTGAGGAACGGGTGTTACAATTCTATCCCCCTTATTTAGATTTCGTCCCCGAAATATTTCGTCTACTTCTAACCAAAACTTAGTCTCATAACTCATCTCATTCCTAGCACCTTAATTCCTAGTTTATTTAGTGCAACGATTTAAGTGATCTTGCAACTCTATGCATACTATAACATATCACATGTCCTAATCCACATTACCCCCGCTTACTTCTATACCACACAACTCTTGCTTAGATTTTACATAATACAAGACTTGCTTATTATCACTAGTCCTCATTCTGATCTGCCCTATTACCGTTACATCACCATCTCAATCGCTTTATCCTCTACTCTCATTCTTCGACTACTTGATACTTAAGAAACTCATACTATTTGACTTTGCATAATTACACTCGACTAATACATTCACATTCTATTATTTTCACTCATCATATTTTATACCACGCCGCAAGGCACATTACATCATCATTACAATTCTTTCATCCCATCAAGATTTCTCCTAAGTCGCAACTAAAAGCCATAATCTAATTCTAACCCTCCTATCTTAGTCCTTATAATTTCTAACTAATTCTAAACTCCCGCTTTCTACTTCTCTAACCCTACTCGTGTCGTGTCGGCAACACATAAGCCCACTCATTTATATTTTCTCATTTACATGGAGAGGCGTCCCAGTCGATGTAAATCAAGAAATATAAACTCACGGTTATGTACTCCCGACATAACACTACTACTCCTAATTCCCAATTTAACTTTTGTTATTTCATCCTGTTTATACTTCATATTTCTTTTTTAGACTTGGATCCATATCATTAACACGTTCATTACGGGGATATTTTTATTGCCAAGGATATAGGCAACCCCATTTGCCGATAAAGGCAACACGTTTTCATCCTGAGGGATCTTTAACATTCATCCCGAAGGATTCCTTATCATTCATTTACTTGGTCGTCCCGATGGATACCACATTCAACATTCATCCCGAAGGATCATTACATTCACACTTTATCACCTTAACAATGGATCCAAGTCATAAGCACCACACACACATTATTACATTCATTTATTTTAGTGTACGCAAGCGCATAGAGCATATGAGCCTGCTTGTTATAATTACGCACCTCTATGTGTCTTACCATCGTACATTCTTAATCCGCGTTAGTTATTTTCACATCTTTACTTTACCTCTTGCATTCTTAGCCTTCATTAATCATCTTCACATTCTTACATTACATTTTAGTCCACTCAACTCATTTACATCTAGACTTTGCACATATTGCCAACCGTAACTCATGCATTTATTATAGTAATTACCGCTAACCGCCTTAGCCGTAATATGATAATTTCAGGACAACGCCTTTATCTCATACACACTCCTCTCATTCTTTCTTACGTTTTTAATCCACCACATTCTTATTCTCGTATCTTATCTCTCTTCTATTAGTCTCACTCGCTTCCTTTACATGTAGACCTTACATAGATCGTCAACTATAACACATTCATTCATTATTAATAATTACAGCTAATCGCCTTAGCTGTAATATAATTATTTCATGGTAATACCTTAACCTCATACATGCCCATCTCATTATAGCTATTAGTACTTAAGAAATTTCGCTCTATTTCATCATTTACTCAATCCCTATGCCCTTTTCTCATTTTGTAACTTTACTAAGTTCATCACGGACTCATTATGTATATATTTATATCATTTCTTCACCACACTATGCTATAACACTCATTCAACATTACCACACGTTCATGATTATGCTCCTAATACTTTGACTTTCCACTAACCCATCTCTAATACCTCATTAGTCCCTTTCACGTCTTACCATTATTATCTTCCTATAGTACGCAAGCACATAACTAAATCTTGAGTCTATACTATACAAAATTATCATTCATTTACGTAGCATACATATACATAACATGTATTTCGTCTCATAGTCTAAACTATCAATAACCCATTTCTAACTCATTACTTCTATATTCGCTACATTCACATAATCATATAAGAATTACCGAGACAACCCGAGGTGCACGGTAATCCTATCATTCGCACATCAAGTCTCCCACAACATATATCACATAAGACACATCCCTAAGTTCCCATCATCATACTCATATAGCAATAACATAATTCATTTCAAAACTCAACATTCACATCCTATAACTTATATAATATTTGCCCGCATTTCTTAAACTTAAACTTAACGCGTCTACGAGTGGTTTAAGTCTAGGCAACCTATAGTGAAAACCTAATTCACTTAAACCGAAGCTCTGATACCAAGTTGTTACACCCCGTGCCCGCTTAGACTAAAATTTAAAACTTTTTACGCGAAAACGATTGACTTTTATGGACATCCGACCACTCTTTTGATGACTGAAAAAAATGTATAAACATTCAGCCCTTGAGGCTATTTTTAAATGAAAGTACACTCAATTACCTTCAAAACGACGGGTGGTACGACCCGTGACGACTTACGGATTAAAAGATGTGAATTTTTGAAAATCGCCAAAATCTGGAAAACAGCCCAAACCGCCGGCCGAGAGTCCCGGCCGCCGGTCTGGCCCCAAAACCCAGGGTCTAAAACCGGACCCAAGGGTTTGAACCTGCTGTCCCCAAAACTCAATTTTTATTATCTCCGCTTGGAAACCCGACCTCCCGAACTCGAAACTTAACCAAACTTTCCAGATTTATTTGATACATCAATGGGCTCATTTTCATACAAAAACATTTACCGAATGACACCCCGAAGGGGTACTTTACAAATTAGACGGGTTATGTAAATGACCCGTTTTGACCCGTTTTCACCACAAACAACCCATACAACTCCCATTATACACCAAACTTGACCAAATTCATTTATTTAACATAACAAACACGTTCCAACTACACTTGACCCGATTACAATCCAAAATGGGTACAAACACGCTTTAACCAAACACCCCTTTAAACATTTACCGCAAACCATTCAACACACTTAGACACACCATTGACCATCCAAACTTTACAACGACCTTGACACACATTATACAAACCAAAAGAAAGACTCTCGGGGGTACAACCTTGTCTCGAGCTCGGTATTCTACCTAGCTCCTAATTGCAATCCACCTATCAATCCGCTTCCAATTCCTTAGGCTATAGTCCAAGTACTTCCATTTCGCCGCACATAAACCTACAATAAAACATTGACAACTAAAAGAATAAGCTTACGCTTAGTAAGTAACCCAACAATAAACACATATCATACACATACTTTCACATAAGCATCATAACCATTCTAAAAGCTCCTAAACTACAACATTCAAACCATACCACGCATATCCTCATACATAACTACTATCAATTCACAACAACCATAACTAACTACATACCTTAATTAGTCCAAAGCTGATAACTAACATCCTCCTAGCCAAGTCACTAGCCACCACTTCCCAACTCTCAACCATACTAATCCAAGTCTCATGTCCTTACACACTCATAACACATATATGATAAATACATACATAACACATGTTTAGGGAGAGTTACTTACCTCATGTCCAAGCTAACTATCATATCATGATTTCACCACCATCCTCATCATCCTCACTAGCCACCACCACCACCACCATCACCATCATCATCATCATCATCATCATCATCATCATTATTATTCCTATTTTGATGATCATAGCTAAGGGAGACTATTGTCACTTGCTCTTCATCTTCTTCTTCTTCTTAAGGCATCACCAACTTTTTCCCTCTCTTTTCTTCTCACTAGAACCGAACTTCTCAACCTTATCTCAATAATGGTGGATAAATCTAGAATATCCTGGATATATCTAGCTAGATTGCATCTTTGGGCTAATGGCAAGAATGGTCCTTCAAGTCTCTTTCTTCTTACTTTAGTCACAACTAACTTATAATACCTTTAACATATTTACCACCATGGCAACTTAGGTCCCTTTAGTTATACATCATATTTATATTACTACATTAGTCATACTTTGACTATTAGTTTGACTATCGGGTTTGACTTTCCACGTAACTTTGTTGACCAACCAATCACATTAGGTCTTTATCCATTTTCATCTAGGGTGGGGTCCCAATACCTGAGGAACGGGTGTTACATATGCCACCTGTCGTAATCTTATGCTTAGACGTATCTTTAGGCATATAAATCATTATCAGTCTTCAGGGATGCGACATTGCAGTGTATAACTAGCTACCTATATGTGAGGAGTCAATATGCTAAACTGGAAAGCCTAGAAAAGTTGCTAGACACAATACAACCATGCAAGTATACCCCGATTGTAAATAACAGAGCAGAACTAGATATGAGCTATGACTACCAATATCTACATCAGTTGAGTATCACTATGGGGACTGCAATCCAGCTCTTACTGCATCATATCTGCATTAGACTTCCCACTAGTGGGTTATAGCATCATTCAAACCATTTCCACATGAGTGCATGATCCGTACGACTCTTATGATGATATTGTGAATAAGCGGTGCAAGCACCTTTTTTACTTCTTAGGAAGTGGAATTACAAAACATTTCATGATCTTATTGTAAATGTATAGATATAGATCTGCAGAATCTGTATAAAGTTTTTGTAAAAATGGTAATGGCTAACTGCTTTAGTCGTTCTCAGTTGTGTAAAAAATTAACATTAATGTGGCTTAGACTTATGTAACTAAATTTTTGGTTTTTAGTTAATTAACGAAGGATAAATATGAATTGAATTCTAAGGTCGGTAATCGGTATAGTCGGCTATGACATGAGTTCTCTACAGGAGGTCCCTATATTCAATATTCTAAGCTTTAACTCTAATTTCTCCATGACCGTAGCCCCAATGCTTAAAAGTTCAGAACTCTAGTGGATGCTTAAATTATTTGGCTATATAAGTCTTTCGAAAAAGTTTGACTTCTATTTTATTTCGCGAGTTTGCCCCAATGAGACTTATAAGAGCATATGCGATGCATAGTTTTTTTTAAAAGTTTTTAATTATTTCAAAAAGTCTTTCAAAAACTTTTAAATACATGATGGACTAGGTTGGCCCGCTAACATCTTTGTAACTTTAATAAAATTTATGTGCTATAGTGATTGAAAAAAATATACAGTAGTGATTGGTCATATTCTTTTTTCAAGCCTTTTAGTTTGATGATGATAGTTTATTTTAGTATATGTCTCATGGCGATGATAGTTTGATGATGTCTATTTTAATATTTTAATATACGGTGATAGTTGAAGATGCATACATGTTCAAAACATATATGTTTTAATGATGATAACAATGTGTGTGCACATATATGTTCAAAACATGTTCAAAATAAATGGATGCATACATGTTCAAAACATACATGTTCAAAACCTATATGTTCAAAACATGTATGTTCAAAACATGTATGTTTTAAAAAATGATTGCTTATAAATGAAATGCTTAAAACATGTATGTTTTTTTATTTAGTAAGTGTAATTATTATTTTTTTTCAAAGACTTCGTGTTTGCCATACAACTATGTTTCCTAAAACATACATATACTCATGAACATGTATAATTTTTAATAATATTATTCTTGCTAATTTTTGTACTTTTCTTTTTATCAGGTGTAATTAGAAGAATGTTCACTGCTACAAGTGTGCCTATATGTCCGACTTTTGAAAAAATGTTGAGGGCTACTCGTCCGCATATGTCCATTTGTGTTGAATATTATTAGTGCCCACGTGTATAGATCGATTAGATTCATGTTTTTATGCTTTTAGAAATTTGTATTTTAATTGTATTTCATTCGATATCGAAGTTTGTATATAACATTTATGTTATTGGTTTGTTATAAATTTCATTATATTAAAAAACCTATATGCACCTTGAAAGGGAAAAAAACATGTATGCACTTTGACTAATTGAAAACATATATGCACCTTGACTATTTGAGGAAAAAACATGTATGCACCTTTAGATTTCAAAAAAAATAATGATTAGGTATAAAAAAACATTTATGCACTAAGATTATTTGAAAACATGTTAGCATTAAAAAAAAAAAAAAAAAATGAATTTTAAGATATATTAAAAAACGGGAATTATAAAAAACGAAAAATATGAAAATGTTTTTTACTATTATACCCTTTTGAATTAAATAAAAATAACAAAATGCTATGGAGCATTTAAATGATGTACATTGTGTATTATTAGCTGTAAAAAGGTGGTTCTCGCAGTTCTGGCAAGAAAGGGACCATATATATATATATACATAAATGGTCCCTGTGGTTTGCCGGGTATCACGAATTTAGTCCCTAAATTTTTGTATACGTTTTCGTCTGTTTTCTTGCGTTTTTATATGTTTTCGCGCGTTTTTATAAATTTTCATTCATTTTTATAAGTTTTCGTCTGTTTTTCTATGTTTACATCCGTTTTAAACGTTATCATCATTTTTTATACATTTACATCCGTTTTTATACGTTTTCTTCCGTTTTTATACGTTTTCTTCTGTTTTAATATGTTTCCATCTGCTTTCTTACGTTCTTAAACGCATTTTTATATGTTT
The DNA here is from genome assembly GCA_021014915.2 of Artemisia tridentata subsp. tridentata. Classification (NCBI taxonomy): domain Eukaryota; kingdom Viridiplantae; phylum Streptophyta; class Magnoliopsida; order Asterales; family Asteraceae; genus Artemisia; species Artemisia tridentata. The sequence goes on along the minus strand of CP139508.1, from coordinate 230,207,569 downwards.
TTATACGTTTTCGTCTGTTTTCTGACGTTTTTATACGTTTTCGTCTGTTTTTTTATATTTTTGTCCGTTTTTATACGTTTTCGTCCGTCTTTATACGTTTACATATAAAAACGGATGAAAACGGATAAAACAGACAGAAACGTATAAAAACGGACGAAAACGTATAAAAATTGATGAAAACATATAAAAATGGACGAAAACGTATATAAAAACGGACGAAAACGTATAAAAACGGACGAAAACGTATAAAAACGGACGAAAACCTATAAAAACGGACGAAAACGTATAAAAACGGAAGAATACGTATAAAATGGACGAAAACATATGTAAAAACGAACGAAAACGTATAAAAACGGACGAAAACATATAAAAACAGACAAAAACGTATAAAAATTTAATACAAAATTTAATGACTAAATTTGTGATACCCCGCAAACCACAAGGACCATTTATGTAATTAACTCAAAGATATTGTAAGCGGAAATCCTACGTGGCATGTCCACGTAGGATTCATAACTCAACAATGTATCACGTAGCAAAGTAGCACAAAATCCTAAAGTACATTACATTAAATGGAACAAAAAAAGTACACTTACCAAAACGGTACAAAAGTGAAAGTACGTTGCTATTGTACGGATAAAACCCTTTAATTCGCACACTCATACTTTTTATTTTTACACTTAAATGTACAAACAGTTAAAAAAGTACGAGTACATTTGGTATGCTTTCATGATTCACAATCGGTATGAGTTTGGGTATAAAGTGTGTCCACATGTATGATAGTTTTCATAGGAGGCAAGTGGGTGGGGTATAAAGTATGCTATATATTTGAGTTTCATAGTAAATTTTCAGATTCAAAGTAGTAAAACAAATATCTTATTTCGGAATGAAACTATTCCCTCATTCCGATTACCCTAATATCGTATAAGTATCTAATGTATGAATTAAAGTGTTTCGATCAAGCTTCAAGCTTGTGCAAACCAAATCCTTAAAATGAGAGGCCACAAGCCCACAATCATATACAGAAAAGTGCAACAAAAGTACCAAACCAAAGATGACATCCACTATTACAACAATATTTATATAACCACAAAATCCAACCATATATGCATGAAAAATACACCAATAGTAAACAAGATAACCTCACCACAAAATCCTGCCACGTGGCACATATCCTATCCTTAAACCACACTATTTCCACAAGCCTCTCACCCCCTATCCTCTTTCTCAGTTTCTCACTACTTGAAGTCTCTCATTCACCCACTCTCCAAACAACATCATTCACAACAATGGCAGCAACCACAGCATCTCTCACAGGCACCATGGCCAGCACAACCTTCCTACGTCGCCAAAACAACACCACCACCTTTAAGCCATCAACCCTTTTTGGACTTAAGTCCAACACACCCAACAAAGGTGGTGTCACCATGATGGCTATTCACAAAGTGACCCTTATCACCCCTGAAGGCAAAACTGAGTATGACGTCCCTGATGATGTGTACATTCTTGACCATTGTGAGGAAAATGGTCTTGATTTACCATACTCATGCAGAGCTGGTTCTTGCTCTTCATGTGCTGGTAAAGTTGTGTCTGGCACTGTTGACCAGTCTGATGGAAGCTTTCTTGACGATGATCAGGTTAATGAAGGTTGGGTCTTGACTTGTGTTGCTTACCCTAGAGGTGATGTTGTTATTGAGACCCACAAGGAAGAAGAGCTTACTGGATAATTTTTTAAACTTTATAGAGCTTGTCAATAATAAGAAATTTGATGTGGTGATTGTTGGTTTCATCAATGTGTCTTTTATTATTAAAGATGTAATGTAATGGGTTATATTAAAGATTTGGTATTGTTGAAATGTTATCCTAGTCTCTAGACTTGCTTATGTTTGTGCTCCTAGCTTTTAAGTATGTGGTTATGTATGATATAATCCGTTATGTTAATGCATATAAAAAATCCAAGTCAGTTACTAAGGATTTTTCGATGTTACCTACTTTCGATTGTATCTCCTGATATCCTTGTATGTTTCCATATGTTAGTGCATTATGAAAATTTTGAATCCTTTTGTTAATCAAACTGTTTTGCTTTTTACTGATTTTTCTAGCTTGCTTCTTGTAATCTTACCTAAAAATTTTTTAGGAGGTATACGAACATATACCATCAATGGTTCTATATATTGTAAAGAATTGCAATAGTTTTTGTGGATAATGATATTAATATTTGTATGTCCGGTTTCGAACCCGAGACTCGGGATTGCACACAATACGTGAGAGTTCCAATGGTTTGAATAATTAAATATACATTTTATATTTATATTTATTTATTCATTTCACTAATAACACTTAACGACGGTTAGTACTTAACGGTGTTAAAGATAACGACCGTTAAAGGACTAAAAGTGAAAAGAAGGATCTAGAAACCCACAAGGGTTGTTTGGGCTGGCCGATTGACCCATGGTGAGGGGTGGGTCGGTTATGTGATGGCTTAGGGAACAAGTTTTGTGTTTTAGGTTTTGCCTATAAATACAAATTCACTTGTTTTGATTTTCACCTAATCAAGTATCACTTCTTTTCTTTCTCCCTCTTGCTTGTGCTAGTCGACATTTTTTATTCCCACTAGGGAATTCGGCTTGAGCTAATAGCAATAAAGTGTTTGGTTTGTTAGTGATCTTGAACCTAGCTTTCCCATTGGAACGCTACTATCGCGTGTGTACAAGAACGAGTGACTAGCTTATTTTAGCTTGTGATTCTTGGTGTTTTTCCCTTGTTTGGTTCGATCCATATCATACCCAAATTAGGGTTCTTGTTGTTCTTGGTGATTACGCGATTAAGGTACGTATTTATTTAAGTTAATTAATTACATGTTCATTAGATCTTTCCGCTGCGTGCTTTGTGATGTTTTATGTGTTTATGATTTATAATAGTTCACCTAATCAAGTATCCCTTATTTTCTTTCTCCCTCTTGCTTGTGCTAGTCGACATTTTTATTCCCACTAGGGAATTCGGCTTGAGCTAATAGCAATCAAGTGTTTGGTTTATTAGTGATCTTGAACCTAGCTTTCTCATTGGAACGCTACTATCGCGTGTGTACAAGAACGAGTGACAAGCTTATTTTTAGCTTGTGATTCTTGGTGTTTTTCCCTTGTTTGGTTCGATCCATATCACACCCAAATTAGGGTTCTTGTTGTTCTTGGTGATTACGCGATTAAGGTACGTATTTATTTAAGTTAATTAATTACATGTTCATTAGATCTTTCCGCTGCGTGCTTTGTGATGTTTTATGTGTTTATGATTTATAATAGTTCACATATTCCAACAGTGGCATCATGAGCCTCGTTTAGAACTTGTAATTAATTACTAAAACCTAAAAATTGGATCTTGATTAGATACATGCATTTAATTTTCTAGGGTTTTAATTTGAAACCCTAATTTTATATATGTGGATCGATCCACATTTAATTATTTAGGGTTTATGTTAGTTTGATTAAAAACTTGTTAGAAACCCTAGATTATGCATGGAAAAAATTTTTAGGGATTAATTTGTGAATACTATGTGATGTCACCAATTAATTAAATACGTACTAGATATTAACATGTTAATATGGATTGCATGATTATGTGTTAATATGGTATCCATGACAAAATCTTGCATATTTTGTCATGGTTTGATGTATGGGGCGATTTGTATGTATTGTTTGCTACATGATTTAAATAAATCTAAAATTGGGGAAGACCTCAATATATTAATTAAAAGGTTATGTGCAATGTGGTATCTAACTAACTAAAACTTATGCGGCCAAATTTATTTGGTGCTGTGGTCCATTGGGTACAATGAGCTCGAAAACCAATGGGAGTTTTGTTAGTTACATACATTTAAAATTTCACATAGAATTAATAATAGGATTTATTGAAAAAGGTTTGCATGTGGCTATATGATATCGTGGATGATCATATATTTGTTATTATGTGTTTATTTATTTTGTGAATTACTTGATCTTTTGTGTTTTATATTATGATGGATTGTAAACTACAAAAGAGGGTAATTTTTCATAGTAAAAATAAATAAGACTAATAACTATGAAACCTTTGTAGTAATTTTCATTATTGCCAAGTCTTATGTGCCGACAGTGATTCGCGTCGCACGGTAATTTGCTCCCAGGCGAGACTAGCAATAATAAATTTACTACATTAATTGTTTTAGCAAGAAAATTATATTCTTTTAGTTGATTGATTGCGACTGTATTAAGTGGTCGAAGCGGCGGACCTAAAATTGACAAACTAAAAAGTGGGTTCTAGTTGGTTTGCATTAAATTGTGACCTTAGAGGGGCACGGTTTTAACCAGCTTCGGCGGCTGTCGTCCCTACGCCCGCCTGTACGTCAATTTTAGACTTACCAAGTACACCACAACTAATACGAAGCATCTTAAGGCAATGTTGTAATTTATTCAACGCCTCAATTAAAAGATTTGATAATTTGAGCTACGAATGAGTAAATGGTTTTGTTTTTGAAAACATATATGACACAAAGATGAATGCATGACATCTTTGTACATATTTTTTGATTTAACACATCAAAATTATATTACCCTATAAATTTAAGTTATATGTCACCCAACTACAAAAAGAAACACCTAAGGTTTCATCCTACATCACTAGCAGCCAAAGCTGAATGTTGATGTTCAAAGGGTGGTCATCTAAGGGTAAAATTGAGTACTTTATTGCTAGCAGCCAAAGCTGAATGCAATAAACCGACGTCAATTTACAGTTTCTTAAGTTGGTTAACTTAATTGGGCACTTTCATTACTAGCAGCCAAAGTTGATGTAATGGAACGGCGCCAAGGCATAAAGAATTGGGGATGAAACATGCTTACATTTTGCAACTGATGTTGGCAATATAAATGTAAGTCCCAAGATTTCTAGGAATTGCAATTTGACATTGGCAATTGGGTGATCCCGTACCTTATTGAGCACTTTTATTACTAGCAGCCAAAGCTGATGTAATGAAACGGCGTCAATTAGGATCCTAGTTTTCATAGAAAATTAAATGGTTTTTTAAACCAATGGGTGTTTAATTTTCTTGAAATGTTTATTATCGAAAGTACTAACTTTTGAACTTTTTCTGTAGAAATGGCCCAACCCGGAAACTCGTCAAACATGACTTCCTGTTTCAAGATGATGCTTGAAAAGGAAAAACTGACTGGGACTAAGAATTTTAACGCTTGGTATCGAAATCTAAGGCTTGTTCTTAGGATTGCCAAACGTTATGAATGTCTTACTGAGGTTCTTCAAGAAGCTCCTCCTGCAAACTCTTCTAATGAAATACTTAGAAAGTACAATGAAACCTATGACAGGCACAATGATGCGGCTTGTCTCATGCTATCGGGGATGGATGATCAACTGGTCAAACAGTTTGAGAATTATAGCCCGAAAAACATGATTGATGAACTGACACGTATGTTTCAGAAATCACCTATGGCTGAATTGTATGATATACTTGACAACTTGGGCAAGTGTAAGCAGGATGCCACAACACCCGTAAGTGATCATGCACTTAAAGTGAAAGGTTATCTTGACCAACTAGATGAACTTAATTGCGGGTTTGTGGAAGACGTTAAAGTTGGCCTCATCAACAAATCCCTCAATGAGGAATTATATGGTGATTTTGTGCGCAACTTTAACATACATTGCAAGGGGAAGACATTTTCTGAATTGCATGCAATGCTTATTGAGCATGAGAAGTCCCTCACAAAGAAAGCTCCTACACCTGCTGTTATGGCAATAAGAGGTGGTAGAGTAGCTAAGCCCGGTAAACCGAAACATGTGAACAAGAAAGGAAAAGGCAAAGCTGACAAGGGCAAGCAGATTGTGACCTATCAGCAAAAGCCGAAGAAGCAGAATCCTCCTCCCAAGAAGGATTATCCCAAGAAGGATGCGGCTGCTTGTCACCACTGTAACACTCCTGGACACTGGAAGCGTGACTGTCCATTGTTGCTTGAGGAGTGTCGCAAAAATAAGAATGCCAAGGCTGGGCAGGGCGCCAGCACTTCAGGTATTTTTATGGTTGAATTATTTTCTTTTCCTCGTAAGCAAAATGCCTGGATATATGATACAGGATGTGGTACTCACATTTGTAATACATCGCAGGGGCTTAGAGGAGCGAAGAAGCTGAACTATGGGGAATGCTACTTGTACGTGGGAAATGGAATACGTGCAGCAGTAGAAGCCATAGGGACTTTTGAGCTAGTTTTACCATCTGGTTTAATTTTGGTTTTAGACAATTGTCATTACGCACCTTCTATTGTTAGAGGTGTCGTTTCAGTTTCTTTGTTATTGGATTTGGGTTTTAAGCATACTTTTAATGATAATGGAATTTCTGTTTCTCTAAATTCTGTTTTTTACTTTAATGCTATTTCATTAAATGGTGTGTTTGAAATTGACATGGATAACCATGTATCCAATAAAAATAATTCTATGTATAGCATCGGGAATAAGAGAGTCAAGTCTAACTTGGACTCGTCTTATTTATGGCACTGCCGTCTTGCCCACATAGGCAAGAATCGCATGGAAAAGCTGCAACACGATGGGCTTTTGAAAAATATCAATGATGATTCAGTTGATAAATGCGAATCTTGCATATCTGGAAAGATGACAAAGAAACCTTTTCATAGTAATATGGAGAAGGCTTCGGATCTACTTGGATTGATACACACGGATGTGTGTGGTCCACTTAGACATGTGTCTAAACGGGGTGCTGTCTACTTCTTGACCTTCACGGATGACTATAGTCGTTATGGTTATGTTTATTTACTTAAACATAAACATGAAGTCTTTGAGACATTCAAGGTCTTTAAAAATGAAGTAGAATTACAACTCGGAAAGAATATTAAGGCACTTCGATCCGATCGTGGTGGTGAGTACTTAAGCCAAGAGTTTAAGGATTATCTGGGTGAGTGTGGCATTGTGCAACAACTCACTTCTCCTTATACGCCACAACAAAATGGTGTATCTGAAAGGAGAAATCGTACTTTGTTAGATATGGTACGATCCATGTTTAATCTTACAACTCTTCCCTTATCCTTTTGGGATTATGCTCTTGAAACGGCTGTTCACGTGTTGAATAGGATTCCAACTAAGAAGGTTGATAAGACTCCATATGAAGTATGGACTGGAAAAGCTCCCAACTTTTCTTACTTAAAGGTCTGGGGTTGTGAGGCGTTTGTTAAACGTGACTCACCTGACAAACTCCAACAAAGATCTGTTAAGTGTATCTTCGTAGGATACCCTAAGGAAACGAAGGGTTACTACTTTTACTTCCCACCTGAAAATAAGGTCATCGTGGCTAGGTACGGTGATTTTCTTGAAGATAATCTAATATCTCAAGAAATCAGTGGGAGAACATATGATCTTGAAAATGATCATGAAGATACTTCACCTTCTGAAAGCACTAACACACTTCCTGTGGAACCAGAAAGTTTAGGTCCTCCACCTGAAGTAGAAGTGGTACCCGTCCGTAGATCTTCAAGATCTGCAAAGGCTCCTGAGCGTCTATGTTTGAACATAGATGATGAGGAAACTATACTATTGGATCAAACTGATGAGCCAACTAGCTATAGAGCTGCCATTATTAGTCCTGAAAAGGAAAAATGGCAGACTGCCATGGATGGGGAAATGCAATCCATGAAAGATAATCAAGTCTGGACTGAAGTAGATCTTCCACCCAATGCTAAGGTAGTTGGGTGTAAGTGGCTATTTAAGAAAAAGACTGACATGGATGGCAATGTACACACCTATAAGGCTCGTTTGGTAGCTAAAGGCTTTACCCAAACATACGGTGTTGACTATGAGGAGACCTTTTCTCCTGTGGCCGACATTAGAGCTATTAGGATTCTTATAGCCATAGCTGCCTACTATGACTATGAGATTTGGCAAATGGATGTCAAAACCGCCTTTCTGAATGGTCGCCTAGATGAAGATATCTACATGGCGCAACCTGAGGGGTTTGTGAATCCAGAATTTCCTGAGCGTGCATGCAAACTTCAAAGATCCATTTATGGATTGAAGCAAGCATCCAGGCAATGGAATAAGAAATTTGATGAGGAAATCAAGAAGTTTGGATTTACTCAGAATTTTGATGAGCCATGTGTATACCACAAAGTTAGTGGGAGTAATACTGTTTTCCTTATTCTATATGTCGATGACATATTAATCATGGGAAGTGACATACCAAGCCTTAATGAAGTTAAGGAATATCTTGGTAGTTGTTTTTCCATGAAGGATTTAGGGGAAGCAGCGTATATCCTTGGAATCAAGATCTATAGAGACAGATCTAAACGGTTAATCGGTTTAAGTCAAAGTGCTTACATGGATAAAATATTGAAGAGATTCAATATGCAGAATTCTAAGAAAGGATATCTGCCCATGCAAGTGAAACATGAATTGAGCAGTGAAATGTGTGCTTCTACACCTGAAGAGGAAGCATACATGAAGAAAGTTCCATATGCTTCTGCAGTTGGTTCTATCATGTATGCTGTTAGATGCACAAGGCCAGATGTGGCATTTGCTCAAAACATGACCAGTCGATATCAGCAGAATCCAGGGGTAAAACACTGGAAGGCTGTAAAGGACATTCTTAAGTATCTACGGAATACTAAAGATATGTTTCTTGTTTTCGGGGGAAATCCAGACGCAGAACTGAATGTTACAGGTTTCTGCGATGCATCCTTTCAGACTGATAAAGATGATACGAAGTCTCAGACGGGTTACGTTTTTGTCATAAATGAAGGAGCTGTGGACTGGAAGAGTAAGAAGCAGAGCATAACGACCATGTCTGCTACAGAAGCTGAGTACATTGCTGCATCGGAAGCGGCACAAGAAGCTGTTTGGATAAGGAAATTCATTAAGGATCTTGGAGTGATGCCTTCAATAGAATTACCTATAAATGTATATTGCGACAACTCTGCTGCAATTACATTCGCCAATGAACCTGGAGTTATGAAAGGCGCCAGACACTTTAAAAGGAAACTTCACTATGTTCGAGAACAAGTCGATGATGGTGAAATAAAAGTACTCAAAGTTCACACAGATAACAATCTGGCTGATCCTTTCACGAAGGCATTACCTAAGGAGACGTTTAATCGTCATGCTCAGGGTATTGGTCTTCGTTTGGCAGATAGTTTCATGTAAATCTGTTGGATTAGTATTTCGATAGGGACGTGTAAACAATTATTGTTTTAATGAAATAAAGTGCGGATAACGTTTATTATCATTATTAATATTTGTGTCCTATATTTGCATGTTTAAATCCATGAGTAATTTATTTATTCTAAATAATCCGTTGTCAATTAATAATATGGGAATATTATTGAACTAAGACAAATGTGAGGATTGGTAGAATGTACTGTAAGGTTAAGACACCAATGTCACATGATATTCAATATTGGATAAATTGAATATAGGACTTATCCCAACAACATGATTATACTTTATGGATCATAGTCATTAAGTATATCATGAATATTTATCCTCTGACTTGAGATGCCAGATAATTGCCGAGGATGTAGCTCATTTTCTGTGAGATAGTCTAACGCTATCCGTAAAAGGTAGTTATAAGGGCTGTTTTCAGAAATGATGCGAAGTTCAAGGGTTATGCTCGCAGTCAATAAGGGATTTGTTCCTTCAACTTTGTGTTGAAGTTTAATACTGCTTGGCCACTCGTATGATTAACAAGATGTTTGCGTGCGCACGCCCAAAGTCTATCTGGAAGACGTTCAGATGTTTTGGTAATCTTGTTCAATTATGTATAAACGAGAAACTACTGTTAATTGTGGAATGACAAGATCCATATCCAAATTAACGCGGTATTAGTAACAAAAGGATAAGTATGATGATTATATCATCAAGTGGTTTTTTCCAGGAGAACCACAACTCGGATCGAGCTGGGGGCATTGGGATCTGTTAAAGCTAGACTAGCCCATGTCATTACAATATTAATCATTATCCAAGTGGGAGCTGTTAGTTTTTGTGGATAATGATATTAATATTTGTATGTCCGGTTTCGAACCCGAGACTCGGGATTGCACACAATACGTGAGAGTTCCAATGGTTTGAATAATTAAATATACATTTTATATTTATATTTATTTATTCATTTCACTAATAACACTTAACGACAGTTAGTACTTAACGGTGTTAAAGATAACGACCGTTAAAGGACTAAAAGTGAAAAGAAGAATCTAGAAACCCACAAGGGTTGTTTGGGCTGGCCGATTGACCCATGGAGAGGGGTGGGTCGGTTATGTGATGGCTTAGGGAACAAGTTTTGTGTTTTAGGTTTTGCCTATAAATACAATTCACTTGTTTATTGATTTTCACCTAATCAAGTATCCCTAACTCTAAGCCAAACTTCTCTTCTTTCTCCCTCTTGCTTGTGCTAGTCGACATTTTTATTCCCACTAGGGAATTCGGCTTGAGCTAATAGCAATTAAGTGTTTGGTTTATTAGTGATCTTGAACCTAGCTTTCTCATTGGAACGCTACTATCGCGTGTGTACAAGAACGAGTGACAAGCTTATTTTTAGCTTGTGATTCTTGGTGTTTTTCCCTTGTTTGGTTCGATCCATATCACACCCAAATTAGGGTTCTTGTTGTTCTTGGTGATTACGCGATTAAGGTACGTATTTATTTAAGTTAATTAATTACATGTTCATTAGATCTTTCCGCTGCGTGCTTTGTGATGTTTTATGTGTTTATGATTTATAATAGTTCACATATTCCAACAATGGTTCTATATATGCTAAAGAATTGCAATAGCTCAGTCCGGCCACGAGCTTATTAAGATTGGTAAATTGTTATCCTCTTTATGTGGACTGTGATTATCGATGGCAGATTGGGTTGTTGGCTTGTGACGGAGAGGGTGATAAGTATATTTTTTTTAAAAGCAAGGGTAAGAGAGCTTTATGGTATATAAGTGAAAGGATTGAATGTTTTGGAAGTGTTACAGAAATGGTTACGCAAGAGAGGTTGATTTGTTAATGGTTTTACATATAAACTAATTAACATGTAACCACCTTCTAGAAGTACCAAAGAGCTTGTAACATACTCGTATCCTTGGCTACACAAGAGAGGTTACCTTGTAGTTTCACTCCTATATTGAATTACTAGTTTATTAACCCGTGAAATTTACGTGAGTAAATTTCAAACCGTTTAATAGTGTTTATATAAGAGATCAATTTGTACTATTATGTGGAACGACTACAACAATGAGTTGAAAAAAAAAGCACCGTGCGTATCTATATACTCGAAATTATTTATATTTTCCGAGTAAGAAAAAAAAGGCATAATATTCGAAAACAATCACCAACTAGCAATAATATCTTTTGTCTCGGTACAAATAATTAGTCAAACACCAAATTTGTCATTATCTTTTTATGATAAAATAAACACCAATAAATCTTTTTTAACTCTTATAGACACGTGAATATCACGGGTAAATATTAACCGTAACAAACAAAATCTATATAAAATAAGCATTATTGTTGTTCAATCTCGGCATGACATATTATTTCGTATATTAATTGAAGTTAACTATGCGTCAAGATGTTTTATGTTGAAATTAGCATGATATGTGATGTATAAATGTTTTGAACTAAGATTGGGCATTGGCATAATACATTTTGAGCATTACACATGTAATTTGGTCCATCACTATCGTTATAGATTAGTTACCATATACTTTGTGCTATCGTGAATTACACATTTAAGTTATTAAATAAAAAAGGAGTCCGTAAGTTCGTCCATTGTAATAACAATATTTAATTGTAATAAAGATTATGGAAGAGCCATAAGTTACTTTTTTCATTGGAGCACATTATCAAACACCTAATGCCCATGATAAGTTAGTAGATTAGTAAAATTGACAATCGTGAATAGGTCTCTACATAAATTGGCATATCTTCATATTTACAAAACACACAATGCATTTTGGATAGGTCGGATATCTATATAAAACCTTACACATTTAGCTATTCAAGTTAAGAGCTTAAACTCTTAAGAACAGATAAATCTTCTTTGGCTGTTTGAGATTGCTTACATGATGAAATGGTTGTTTCAACCGGTTGAACCGTGACCTGATGGCTTGACCGGGTCAATTAAAAAACCGGTTTTTAAAACATTGAGTGTGATTATGTATATTTCTTGCAAAGTAAGGATATAATCAAAACTTTATCCACGAATAACAAAATTACAAAAATGTTAATCATGACTCTTTAATGTGAACTTTTGAACAAAATATCAAAAAGCTTGTGGAGCTTGCTTCTCAATTAGTCGCTAAAATATTTACCCTATAAATACAAATACATTTCACAATACACCATATAAATGCCGTATTTTCTTTTTTAGAAAAATCACAAATACAATCGATAACATCATAATTGTGTAGGTGCATTGCAAGATATGGTCATTAGCTGCCGTATCATCCAAAATCATTTTGAGGAGAGTTATTTTACATACCAAACTTATCTTACATACCAAGGGACTTATCCCTAGCATCTATTTAAAATGAAATCAATGGTTAAGATTAAAAGCATTCTAATATTTCACATATTTTTATAATTTAAATATCTCTTAAACCGTTAATCGTTAAGCGAAAATAATTACACCATCGCGACGAGCATGTAATTATCTTTCTATAGACGGACACTTTGATATACTTTCGACCAAAAAAAAAAAAAAAAAAAAAAAAAATAGTTTTTTCATGTTTTTTTTTCCTCTTTTTTTTCGTTTTTTTTCATTATTGAAATTTGCATAAAAATCACATGTGATATTAGTGTTAAATCACATATGATATGTAATATCACATGTGATATTAGTGTTAAATCACATATGATTTTTCATGCAAAATTCAGTAACGAAAAAAATGTAAAAAAAAAAACGTGAAAAACACGAAAAAAATAATTTTGTCGAAAGTATATCGAAGTGCCTATCTATAGAAAGATAATTAAATGCTCGTCGTAACGGTATATATTTTTTCGCTTAACGATTAACGGTTTGGAAGATATTAATATTTAGAAAAAAATGATGAAAGTGGGTTTTTTAAATTGTTGGGATTAATCTCATACATTAGATCAAGAGTTAACTACATTTTTGGTCCTTGTGATTTACCGGGTGTAACGATTTTGGTCCAATAGTTTAAAAAGTAACGGATCCAGTCCAAGATTCGACGACCAATAACACTTTTGGTCTAATTTTCGTTGACCGTAGGTTTGACTAGTTAAAAAAAGGTGATATGACTAAAATACCCTAGAATTTACACACAGAAATTGCACCATTCGTCCCTGAGCTAACGGCCGTCAGTTCTGTTAGTTATCATGTGGCAACGTTAGTCTATTTAGCCAACGATTATTTTCAAAGTTAGTCCTTTATACATTTTGTCCGTTTTTCTTACGTTTTCATACGATTTTGTACGTTTTTATACGTTTTCGTCCGTTTTTAGTCGTTTTCATCCGTTTTTCTTACATTTTCATACGGTTTTGTCCGTTTTTGTCCGTTTTTTCGTTTTTACTTTTCGTCACGTTGTCGTCAGTTTTTATTCATTTTCGTCGGTTTTTCTTACGTATAATCATTTCATGTTTGGTCATTAGTTAGTAAATTTTTTATTGAATTTTTTTTTTCAAATTTTTTTTTCCGAAAATATTTTTTCGAAAATAAAAATTTTAGAAAAAAAAATTTTAGAAAAAAAAATTTAGAAAAAAAAAGTTATAGAAAAAAAATTTCAAAGAAAATATTTTTGAAAAAAAAAAATTTCAAAAAAAATTTTTTGATAAAAAAGGTTTCCAAAAATAATATTTTTGAAAAAAATATTTTAGGAAAAAAAATTTTCTAAAACTTTTTTTTAAAAAAAAATTAAATAAAAAATTCTAAAAAAATTTTTCTAAAAAATTAAAAAAAAAATTCTAAAAATTTTAAAAATAAAATTTTCTAAAAATATTTTTTCGAAAACAAATTTTAGAAAAAAAAATTTAGAAAAAAAAAATTTTCGAAAAAAAATTATAGAAAAAATTTCAAAAAATATTAAAAAAAAATATTTTTTTCGAAATTTTTTCTATAACTTTTTTTTTGAAATTTTTTTTTTAATTTTTTTTTCTAAAATTTGTTTTCGAAAAAATATTTTTAGAAAATTTTATTTTTAAAATTTTTAGAATTTTTTTTTAAATTTTTTAGAAATTTTTTTTTAGAATTTTATTTTTAATTTTTTTGTTTCAAAAAAAGTTTTAGAAAATTTTTTTTCCTAAAATATTTTTTTTGGAAACCTTTTTTAGCAAAAATATTTTTTTGAATTTTTTTTTTCAAAAATTTTTTCTTTGAAAATTTTTTTCTATAACTTTTTTTTCGAATTTTTTTTTCTATAATTTGTTTTCGAAAAAATATTTTCGGAAAAAAAAAATTTGAAAAAAAAATTATTTGAAAAAAAATTTTCAAAAAAAAATTTACTAACGAAGGACGAAACATGAAATGATTATACGTAAGAAAAACGGACGAAAACAAATAAAAACGGACCAAAACGTATAAAAAGGACAAAACCGTAAGAAAACGTAAGAAAAATAGAAAAAAACAAACGAAAACGTACAAAACCATATGAAAACGTAGGAAAAACGGATGAAAACGACTAAAAACGGACGAAAACGTATAAAAACGGACAAAACCGTATGAAAACGTAAGAAAAACGGACAAAAATGTATAAAGGACTAACACTGCAAATAATCGTTGGCAAAATGGACTAACGTTGCCACATGATAACTAACAGAACTGACAGCCGTTAGCTCAAGGACGAATGGTGCAATTTCTGTGTGTAAATTCTAGGGTATTTTAGTCATATCACGTTTTTTTAACTAGTCAAACCTACGGTCAACGAAAACTGGACCAAAAGTGTTACGAGTCGTCGGATCTTGGACTGGATCCGTTACTTTTTAAACTATTGGACCAAAATCGTTACACCCTGTAAACCACAAGGACCAAAAATGTAGTTAACTCTTAGATCAAGTAAAGATGAAGGGCGGAGATTATTCCCTTGGTATGTAAAAAAGTGGGATAATTATGAAAATGCCTCAGTTGCCCAGGTGCGTTGCTTATCCGCCCCGCTCACAGAAAATTCTTATACTAGACCAGGGCAACTTGTCTGACCAACCAGGGGATGCCACGTGTCCGGCCAAATAGTGATAATACTGTATTGTTTTATGGGTTTTTTGGGGGATATTTTGGTCATTTTATACCTTACTCTTACTGCATTCGACTAAACAGTAATATAAATCTCATAACCCTCTCCTCTCACAACTCACACCACCACAACCACCCAAAAACCCGTCGCCACCACCATCCGACCGACGCCACCACCATCCGACGCCACCTCCACCGGACTCCACGAACACATAACAACTGAACATCCGTGTACTTTTCATTTCTGATCAAAAGCGCGGCAAAACCCTAACATCACTTTTTTTTTCGGGCGATTGAACCTCACTCTCCGACGGTCACCGTCCGTCGCTCGTTGGTATACTTTTCATTTCTGATTTTGTAAATTTTCATTTCATTTTAATTTTATTTTGATTGATTTTGTTATAATTAATTAAGAGTATGCTACTGAAGATGTCAAAGGACATTTAGGCTATATCATATACGCTCCACAATTGCCAACATAGGTAGTGGTTATGTCTCTGTTTTGCCTGTGGACAGCAGGGGACAAAGATGATAATGGAATGGAAGTGATAAAGGTCTTCTATTTTGATGGGTTGGTCCCTTTTATAACACAAAATTCCAATGAGCACTTCAAAACTGTTTGTTTGTAGGGGTAATGAATAGTTGTATAATTAGTTGATCAAACAAATGGCAAGTGGCAAAAGGCAGTTGAACCTCTTGGTATATTTTTTTCTTCGTAAAATCAAAATCCATTACTATACTGATAGAAATTGTTTGGGTACTCTTTTGCAGAACAAAAAGATAAAAGATGAAGAGACTCTTTCTAATGCTCCTTCAGACAATAGTAATGATCCAATGGATGTAGTTAGGAATGATGAAGATGACGACATGGAATGCGACATTGATGATATCTCAACTAGTATGGACGAAGACATGGAATGCGACATTGATGATATCTCAACTAGTATGGACAAAAAAGTTAAAGTTAATGGTTCAAGCTCAAAATTATTGAAGCCATGTTCCACTTCAGAAGAGGTACTTGGTTAGGACAGCTAGCTTATTGGTCGACTGCCTCAAGTTTTCATTTATTTTTCTTTTGTAATTATTTTAATCCCTAATCTTAATTATGGTGAATTTCAGGTAGTGAAACCTTGTGGAAGAATAAATGCTATCATGGTGGTCGGAAAAGATACACTGTATATATATGGGGGTATGATGGAAATTAAAGATCAAGAAATCACGCTTGACGATTTGTATGCACTAAATCTTAGCAAACTTTATGAATGGAAGTGCCTTTTAATCTTTTTATTGAAATCATTGTTTCGTGTCTCAATTATTGGTTTTTGTATAGGCATCTGAGTCTGAGTGGGTTGAAGCATCAGATGATAATGAAGAAGACAACGAAGATGATGATGAAGATAGTGAAGATGAAAACGAGGAGAAAGGTGATAGCGATGAAAGTGATGACGAGGACGATGATGAAGATGAGGATGAAGTGAAGGTACATCTTTTTATTTCATGTTAGAAGTGCTTATCTAGAATGTAAAGTTATATATAAGTAGCACTGACGTTTGACAATGTTTGTTTATTTAAGGCTCCAAATAATGGTATAACGGGTGAAGCTGCTGTTGCAACAATAAAAGGTGCAGGGAAGAAACTTAGAAGGAAGTAGAAAAAAGCCAGAATCGAGCAAATAAGAGCTAGCCTTGGTCTTTCTGACTTGCAAATAACTCCAACGGTAATTCTGATTTCACAATCTATTATGGAATATTATCTCTGGCTCTATGTAGACTTTTAATATTTTCGTTAATTTGGAACCGTTTGCTGATTCATATATTATCATGTAAAGCCTGTGGAAGCTCTAAAGGACTTTTATAAGCGGACAAACAGTTACTGGCAAATGGCGGCATATGAACATACTGCACATACCGGAAAGGTTCGACTTTTTCACCTAAATTAGTTGTCTCTATTGACTGTTCTCTCATCTTTGACCTAGGTTTGGTTGACTTCTTTTCTTGTTGCAGGAACTTCGTAAGGATGGTTTTGATCTTGCTGAAACTCGGTAGAAAGAGCTTAAGCCTATCCTTGATGAGGTACTAGTTTGGCTTGATAAGTTATTGTTTTGGCAATAAATAAACATATAATAGATTATCAACTCAATAATAAAATATATTCCCTTTCGTGTACATTGCAGCTGGCTGTGTTAGAGGCAGAGCAAAAAGCCGAAGAGGCTCCTGAAACCAGTAATTCAAGAAATAAAGGCACCAAGAAAAAACTCATGGGTTCAAAATAGTTTTGTATGGAAGTTGGCTTAGCGGTTTACTCAGATACATATGACGGGTTCAATGGCTCTCACTTACACACTAATGACAGTTTGTGGCGTAGCTATGTGTTTATTGAGTTTGTTGTATTTTACTAATATTTATATTTTGAGGCTGATAATACTTGTGTATGACACTGGAGATTTTTTATTATTGGCTTGAATGATATAGCTGCTGTGAAGATTTTAGCCATTCTCAAGTGATTAAAGTATTAAATCTTATTTTGGCAATCTACTTCAAAAACTTTAGTATCATATACCATAAAATTTTATTACAAGTATTAAATCTTAGTATTTTGGCAATCTACATCATGTCTTAAGAAGTTTAGTTCAAGGTGCTTTGACGGCTAGTAACTTTTACACCTTATAGTTGACACAAGCATCAAGCTCCATTGATACTCAAAAATTATGATTAGCAAACATAGGCCCTTTATACTCGACTACCCCTCTAACTTTGCCAAACCACAAATACAGTTTCTACAATTTCCTGGAAAGGTATTAGCCAAAACTGGACCATATAGATACTACTGCTCGATATGATTTTTCTGCTGCTAGCGTTATTTGATACTACTGCTTTCGAGTTTTACTACTGCGCGAGTTCTTAGTTTCTACTGCTAGCTTCAAATTACTACTGTTCGTGGTCTAGGATAATGCTGCTCGTTCTAGTTTATACACAAGTTGCCCAAAAAATACACAAGTTGCCCAAAACTGGACCATGTATTTTTTTGGCAACTTGTGTATTTTTTGGGCAACTTGTGTATTTTTTGGGCAACTTGTGTTTTTTTTGGGCAACTTGTGTATTTTTTTGGGCAACCCATACAACCGAATGAAGTGACGTGTTTTTAACCATCTCCCCAGGTATTGATTCTTCGAACTGCCTGGGCTAAAGAAGCATAGCTCAAATCTTTCGTTGCCCGAAACAATGGTCTCACCATATGTTATGTTTTGAAACATAGCTAGAGACCTAGAGTGTCTAATGCACTACAAGTTTTAAGCGTTAAATGTGGTTTTGAAGCTAGTTCCCCATAACTTAAATCTTCTTTTTAAGAATTAAATACCTAAACTTCATTGACTACATTTTCTAATCATCCCCAAAAGAACAAAGACTCAAGTGGTTTTGACCAAATGTATTGAGATATATCCAACACCAGAATGATCATAAACTCCAACAACAAACAAGGACAGAGTTGTATCCATTCCATTTCCATGAATCATTTCAAGAAACACTAAATATATAGTTTGGACATAGATCAATAACATTCTAAGGTATAACAAATTTATGTTTCCGTTAAAAATGGCCTCCTTGTTAGGAGATTAGAAAGCAGAGTCTGTGTTCCTGGTCTTCTTCAGCATCGTATCTTTTGCTTCTCCAATTTTGGAAGCGAGATAGTGACTGCCACCAGCATCTGGATGGTTTGCAACCATCACCTTTCGATATGCTTCCCTTACCTTATCTTGTGCAGTACTTTCCCTATACAATACCAACAAAAAAAACGATTATTAACATATACAAAGTAAAAGAGACTTTGAGCGTAGAAGGAAAGCAAATGCTGGCGTTTTTTATAGTCTGATGATAATAAATGAGAAAACTGAAATCTATCTTAAGATGAACACTACATAGCTAAGGAATTCTAATTACGGGTGTTTTGAACACGGTTATATGCTACTGACTGCCTAGAATAAGATTAGGCAATTTCACATTTATCTCAATAATTGGTTTTCTGATTACTTTTACCTTGTGTGATTACAAAAAAACATACTTTAATCAGTTTTTTTGTCAAGCAACATACATCAAGCAACATACATCCGAACCTATAATAGAACAATCTATCTTTAAATGACTCTCAAACTCAACATGTAATGGCGTGAGAACTAAAGAAGGTACTAGAATGCTGAATTTTCACAATCCTAGGGAATTGCTAGGCCATTTTTTTTACAGCAACAACGCAACATACTGAATCAAAATAGACAGCATTGCACAAACGTAAGGATTGGGCATATAGTAGATGATCACCAATTTGAAAAAAATAGAGTAGTCGACATTAACTGATCGTCTCCACTAACAAGTAATTATCGCTTTATAGTACAGAACATGAAAGAAAATTAAACAAGGCAAGAGCTGAATGTTACCAATGCTAATGCTGGAGGTCGGTGTGATGCTAACTGCACTACTAACTACAGCAAGTAACGAGCTATCTGGATAATATCCACAACAACAAACGTTCTGTGGGAACTGCTTCTGTAGCAATGAGTCACTATTCGAGTTGCTCATAGTGGAAATGGAGGCTTACTACTGTTCGACCAAGATTAATACTGCTGCTAGCTTTTGATCATTCTACTGCTCGATATGATTTATTCTACTGCTAGCTTTATTTATACTACTGTTGCTATTAAATGTTCCTACTACTTCCTCTTCATTGCTCTCAAATGGAACAATATTTGGATTTATTCTACGGCATAGGATGGGGTCCCCTCATGCCGAAACCTTGTTCAAAACTGTCTTCATCTTCCTCACTTTCTTCCTCTTCTTCCTCTTCATTGTCCTCAAATGGAACAATATCTGGATTTTCAGTTGCGTTTTCTGGATTAACTCCTTTTGCTTTTTCCTCTTCTCGTTTTGCTTCTGCTGCTAGTGATATTGCCTACAAAAATAATAAGTAAAAATATTTGAAAACCTTCAAAATAGAAACCTTGGAGCAAGCAAATACAACCATTTGACCAAATTCACTAATTTTTGCAAAATATAGCGTTAATTTTTGGAATTGTCACGTAATAATCGGTAATATGGCTTGTTTACAGTGAGAAGCCTAACAAAAAAAACTCCAAAGTAATATGACTACTCTGTATTTAAGGTTTTGCTGACTTATCTACTCATTTAAGAATTTGACTCCTATAATAATTCCTTTGAGAGCATAATACCATAAACATTTACAGAAAGAAGCAAGAGTATCATGAGTTCGCTGTCTGGTTCAAGATACAAAAGTGAAGCCAACTGTTCACCAATAGAGGGCTCTAGTTCTTGACAATCTATGCTTATCTACAACGACAAAGAAAAATTAGACAGCTAATATCACACAAGATATCAAGTAAATAGATTTAAAATTATACAAAAGCACATACAGAAAAAAGCATTCCACCCTTTATGGAAGAAAATGATAAAGAGAATGGGAAAGTGAAATGAATATCTGGTAATAAATCAAGTGCATAAGAGCATCCTTATGGTCATCATTAACTCAGAACAACACTGCCTTAGCCTTTGATAGTGGGTGAACTTAATCGAGGCCTAAATTTTTTATAAATTGATCATGGTGGGATATACAACTGTTAATATTTCCAGCGACCTTTGCCACTTGCCATTTGTTTGATCAACTAATTATACAACTATTCATTACCCCTACAAACAAACAGTTTTGAAGTGCTCATTGGAATTTTGTGTTATAAAAGGGACCAACCCATCAAAATAGAAGACCTTTATCACTTCCATTCCATTATCATCTTTGTCCCCTGCTGTCCACAGGCAAAACAGAGACATAACCACTACCTATGTTGGCAATTGTGGAGCGTATATGATATAGCCTAAATGTCCTTTGACATCTTCAGTAGCATACTCTTAATTAATTATAACAAAATCAATCAAAATTAAATTAAAATGAAATGAAAATTTACAAAATCATAAATGAAAAGTATACCGACGAGCGGCGGACGGTGACCGCCGGAGA
The DNA here is from genome assembly GCA_021014915.2 of Artemisia tridentata subsp. tridentata. Lineage (NCBI taxonomy): Eukaryota > Viridiplantae > Streptophyta > Magnoliopsida > Asterales > Asteraceae > Artemisia > Artemisia tridentata. The sequence continues at coordinate 230,186,345 of CP139508.1, read as the reverse complement.
GTGAGGTTCAATCGCCAGAAAAAAAGTGATGTTAGGGTTTTGCCGCGCTGTTGATCAGAAAGGAAAAGTACACGGATGTTCAGTTGTTATGTGTTCGTGGAGTCCGGTGGAGGTGGCGTCGGATGGTGGTGGCGTTGGTCGGATGGTGGTGGCGACGGGTTTTTGGGTGGTTGTGGTGGTGTGAGTTGTGAGAGGAGAGGGTTGTGAGATTTATATTACTGTTTAGTCGAATGCAGTAAGAGTAAGAGTAAGGTATAAAATGACCAAAATATCCCCCAAAAAACCCAAAAAACAATACAGTATTATCACTATTTGGTCGGACACGTGGCATCCCCTGGTTGGTCGGACAAGTTGCCCTGGTCTAGTATAAGAATTTTCTGTGAGCGGGGCGGATAAGCAACGCACCTGGGCAACTGGGGCATTTTCGTAATTATCCCTAAAAAAGTTTGGTAAATCAATCATTTTTGCAAGCCTAGTAACAAAAAACCTCTTCATAAGGTCAAAACCACATAAATAACGCCTAACCGTTTTAAATCGAAATAGTTAGACCTGCTTCTTAGATCATTGATTCGAAGCTAAATTCACACTTGAGGACTTACCTTGAAAGATTTTTGTACCTTTTTCTCACTTCAAAAGCTTCATATACCACTAATTTCTTCACTTCATTTGCATAATTGCCTGAAACAAACTGTTAAGTAGAATGGGTTGGAAAACCTTATTCAATAAAGAGATAAGTTTTATGGATTTGAACCCATTTTCCAATCTTAAAGCTTAGAAAAAATTAATAGCTTTAAAGCCATTTTCTTTAGCTTGTTCATAGGTTGTGTGACTCGATTTGAAAAGATTTGTTTTACTATCCTAATAAAGAGAACGTAAAATCAAATTAGTATGTCACTTTCTAATTTAATATAGTTACAAACATGCATATAATGTTACAACATATTTCCTTATAATGGGCTGAGTCAGTACTCAATAGTATGTCACATTCTTAGAGTTAGCACATTTGGACCATTGTGTCAATTCATTGGTCTTTCAACTAAAATATAACCTGATGCAACTTAATAAGTATATCAATTCCAGGAAGACCAGATAGTCCTTTCCGTTTGTTTACTGTTATATCAGTAGACCCGGTGACTGGACATAGCTTAGGAAGATGGTCCATGAGCCATGAAAACGCGAACCATACTTCACAGACATTATCCAAAGCCAAATCGCATACATGTTGGATGTAAGATCCTCAATGTTAGAAATAAACCAAGAGTCGCTAGCCGGAGAACAATCAGTAACCTGCAAGTCACCAAAGTTATCAATTAAAAACAAAAATCTAAAACTCAGAAATATCAATGTGCTAAATTAATGGTAAGCATGTTTTACAACGGGTCAAAAAGGATAATTTTTTATCTTAGTTGTTGAGTTGGGTTGTAGCAGAACACAGAACTTTGAGAACACTGATGTCAAGTTGGGTTGTAAACATAACTTTTCCATTATATCACTAGTCAGTGTGCATTGCTATTCTATAAATATGGCCAAAACCCGTGCGAATCACAATCAAATCACCCAACCTTTGCATTGCTATGTTAAATTTGTTATGACGAATGACGTCGTAGATTGGATATGAAACAAAAAGAAGGGCCTTAACCGCAAAGCATGCTCATTAATCCAAGCAAAATAGCTTTCGAACATCAGCTTACAAAATGGGATTATTTTGAAAAATGCATTGCTATTACATAAATTTTGCCAAAACCAGATGCCAACAATTGCAAATGATACCGCTGATTAAAGTTCATGTAATCTAATCAATTGAGATGAACTTCACCATCTAATGAGGAATTCAAGGCATATTGCCTTGACACTGACTGTTGGGACAACATTAGTTAGATCTCCTTATGTTTTAATGATGACAAATAAACCTTCGAAATACATAAAATCACAAACGTTAGCCAAAATCTTCCCGACCCAAGAACTGGGCTGGCGCGCTACCGGCGCTCCGACGCGCCAACCCACTGTATTGGTCAGGACGAATTTTGAAAGTCGGCTTTCCCCTTACCCAAAAAATGTGGATATTTCAATACAGGTATGAATATGTTATGTGCTTCATTGGGAACACTCGAAACGAGTTTTAGAATTAGAGGGATCCAAATTTACAACCTCCCGTTTTTGGCAAAATGCCAACTCAAGTATTTTGATAAACGCCTCTAGCCAAGGATTTTCTAAACCTAGGGAGCTTATATATTTCACGTGACATCAAGTGAAAGTATTCATATGGCCATAATCCGTGTTTACGTCTTCTCTAATCACGTAACGGGTTTACTACCTTATTGGTCAAACTAAGTCAAAGGTCCCTTTGCGTAAACGCATCCTTTCCCGTTATGGGATATGCTTTACAATGATGCAAAGCACTTAGCTTGTTTGCATCAAGGTGATTATTGATTACGTCGAGTCGTGGAAATTCACGTATTATGAGATTATGAATACTCAACGTTGAGTTACTTGAGATTATAAGTAACATTTGATTTTCTCAACCCATAATCATCTTTGTCAACTCTTTCCTTTCTTAATGACATTGTTATTAAACCATAATCAATCCTTTGTGTGAAAACGTAGAGGGGGGGGGGTGAATACGTTTACCGTTTTAAAATCTTAAAACTTGTTGTATCAAATTTCCGTCTAAGCTTGTTCTAATATGAAAGATGTTAAGTGTAGTTTATGATCATTATACACTTAACCAAGTTGTCACATATGTATGATCAACAAATCACAACACAAGCAAACATATATAATGCAAACATAAAGTAAAGCGATAAGTAAAAGAAAGCGCAAACCGAACACGATGATTTATAGTGGTTCGGTCACTCTCCGCCTTACTCCACTCCCCGAGTACCCAACTCGAGAGTTACTTCACTAGATCAATAAGCTCCCTTCTCAGCGGAGAAAACCTTACACACGTCGCTTACACTTTTTCCGGTACAAAGCTAAATACCGGGTTCTAGTTCGAGGTAGAACCAACCTAACGTCGCCTATACAGTTACCGACACTAAGCTAGATGTCGAGTTCTTTACCAAGGGTACAACCACTCCCTACGTCGCTTAACCTTTTTTCGGTACTAAGCTAGATACCGAGTTCTTTACATGGGTACAACCACTCCCGCTATGTTTTATGGCCCAACATAGAAACCTTGTGTTTTATGGCACAAACAAATAAACCACCTAATCTAATATGAATGGATTACAATGATGATCCATGACATAAATGGGTCATGGATATGAATGGCTAATCTAAATGAACTTCCATTGATAGGAAGCCTTCAATGTATGAAGATCACAAGCTCCCTAAACTTGTTGTGATGGATCTTCATGTATGCAAGTGAGATCTACATGAGCTTCTCAAATGAGAAATCTTCTTGGTGGATCAGGAAGTATGCTATGGATGATGTCTCATGATCTTGAGCTTGCTTCATAGGATCACTAACAATGTATGCTTACAACATAATGAAAGTTAGTAACATTATGATCATTATGTTAAGGGTGATTAATGTATGGATCTACATGGTTTTCTACTGATCTAAGTGTGTGAAAAGATTAAAGGGAATGTGTGTTCTTATGGCTTAAAACTATGGGCAAACAATGAGCTTCTATTTATAGGCAAACTGAATAAACAAGTGACGGATCCGGCGGATCCCATAAATTGGATCCGCCAGTGTATGGCTTTGGATCCGTCGGTGCAGGCCAGCTAATAGATTTCCAAATCTTGCACAATCTTTCCATATCTTTGTCAAGTCACATCAAGATCTTTCAAAGTCAACTTAGTAGCTTGAAGATCTATACAAGATATTACCTAAATCTTTCCATATCTACCAAAGTCAACTTTGTTACTTAAGAATCTTTCCAAAATATATTTCAAATCTTCCTAAGATTTTCTAATGAGGTATGCCATGATGTCATGTGTATATTTCTATTTTAAGATTTAAAATGTAAATAATCTAAATGTATATATGTATGTAACATGTATCCTAGTGATCATGTAGCATGTATCTACTAGCTTAACTAATATATGTTTACCAATATGTATCATGTTAGTTTGACACCTAAAGTGTATTTATCCTATTTATCTTAGGAAACATGACAAATGAGGTTCTAAGTAGAATGGTTAGCCTTTTTAAAATACTTAATGACCTAGCCGTATTTTAAACATTCTAAATGGTTTGTTAAGGGTTTGATCATAATGCCACATAACAAACATGTACGAACCTGTGTTGTATCATATGAGGACTCGAGAGGTGTTGAATGTATGTTGAGACAAGATATGATTACAAGTAACTCGTACATTTTACGTTATGTACCAAGTTACATGTTTGTCATCAATCAAAACAAACGAGACTGCTTGCACTAACAATCTCCCCCTTTTTGATGATGACAAAATATGTAAACGTGATAGAAAGTAAAATGTAAAAAGTACTTGTGTCCGTACTACCTTTAACATTACCTTATCTGTTTACACCTTTCTCAACTCTTCTAGCCTATTACTTTCTCTGTTTACACCTTTCTCCCCCTTTTGTTGAAGCAAAAAAGGGTGTGTCCTTGGAGTTAACTTCATTTCTCCCCAAAATGGCGAGCTTGCATCATCCCTAGTGAAGTTAAATAGACTACTCCAATCTCCTATGGTTTGTTGCATCCCCTAGGTTGTTAGCGAATCCATGGATCAAATTAAGACTCTTAACCTACATCAAGGTTAGTGGTATGCAACATAAAAAGAATATATATGAAAAATGCATGATGAATGAAATGCATATAGCCAACGATACACATGGATAAGCCATGTTGGACTATCTTCTCCTATTTTTCGAAACACGAAGGTGTGTCGAAGAATGAGAATCATGATGAATGTGTGCATGCTCCCCCTTGACTGTAGCTCCCCCTTGATCAATACTCCCCGTTGCTAGGGTACCAACGTATATGATGTAAGGATTAAGAATTCTACAAAACAAAGATTAGTGCATGATATGCTCCCCCTTGGACAATACTCCCCCTAATTGGAGTTCCAAGTATATGATGCATGAGAGCTACAAAAACAAAGGTTAGTATAAAGCAATATTTGTCCTTTGACAAGTATGTGATATACACCAATGCGTGCATATGATGCATTTGACGTAAACTCCCCCTTGCACTAGGGCGTCAAAATAAACCTATAAAACAAAAATTAGTATAGTAGAAGCTATGTCTTAAGACATATATGTCATATACGACCAATGTGTATAGACGATGCAATATGAGTACTAGACTGATAATCCTCCTGGTTTGAGAACGTCAAGAAGCACCTATAAAAGAAGAAAATTAATCGATGCAAACTTCATCCTATGATGAGTATGCTATATACGATAGAGCATATATAATGATAAACCTACAATGAAATGGTTAGTGCAATATATTTTATCTCAAAGAAAAATATTATGCATCATATCAATAATCTAATCACAAGAAACTAACCAATTGTGATTGTCTAAAAATATGATGCAACATACCAATTGTGATATCAATCGTGATTATCTAGTAAATCATGTTATAAGGTGTGTAATCTTATAATAAGAATTACATTTACAAGAATATAATATGATAAAATCCTACAAAACAATGCCTATGATGAGGATATGAAGTGGAGTTAAAGTTAGTGATGCTAGAGTTGGTGTTGATTTACAAGTGTTGATAACTCGATAGATGACTAAATGTTGATGCAAGTAGGTTATTTGCTAATTTTATGGGAGTGATGATTAGTGAAAGAGATGATGCAATTTGGTGGTTATGATATTATCATCTATCAAAGATGATGAATCGTGCCATAATAAATGCTCGAATGGAAATAAGAGGAAGTGAAGACAATGATTACTTAGGAATAAAAATTTCATATGCAACAATTAGAAATACTAGATACCTATATACGGATGAAAATGATATCATATGATGAGAGTGTTGGTTGGACCAATGTGTTGAGAATGATGGTTCTGTTAGCACTGACAATGACGTGCTTGATATGTATCAAGAATGAAAAGGATGAGATCCTATGGTGGTGTTTCTAGACAATGAAGGATTTCTAGATAATGAAGTTATTCTAGACACTGAAGATGTGAAAGTAAATCCTAGAATTGGTTGTGAGAGGGTTGTCTTTAAAAGGTTGAAAACTGAGCCTAGTACCCGCGGATTGGGCGGAATCAAAGCTTTGGTTCCGTCCGTCTTATCCTAGGGTGCCGTGGGACCGGAATAGATTTGGTCACGTTTTGTCATTTTTTATCAAACGAAGGTTCAAGCTAATGTCTATTTGCTTATAACTACTGATTTGGTTTCACTAATCCTATTCAAAGTCTAAGGGGACTTAATGCTTCTCGTTTTGTTAAACACATGATGTGTTTTTCACTTGATGAGGTATTGATGCAAAACTGTGATGTTGAGCTAAGAAGGTTCGAAAAGCTTATGGTTTTGTGAACTAGTTTTAACTAAATAATGTGAACCTAAGTGTTGGTACTTGAGGATGTAAGAAACATGAGTACATGTTCTTTAATGTGAAAAGACAGTTATGTGAATGAATTTCTCTCCCCTTAATCGGTGGACATCCATCATAATGTGTGATGTTAAGAATGATGAAGCAAGTTAATGAAAGCAATAAGCTTAGTAATGTTTTTGCGGATGTTGGTTAGCATACAAAGTACTTCATCCTCGAAGTTATGTAGCTCTTCTCTATCAATGCAAGATGATCGCACGACAAGGCATGTGGTTTTCTCATGGAAGGTGTATTGTTATAACTAAAGGATGATTGAGATGTTGTTAGGAAAGTGGAAGCAACAATACGATTTGGAGAGAGATATGTCGAAAGATACCCAAACACAAATTTCAAACCTCTAAAATTTAATCCTATTAGCTTTTAAAGCTATATGCAAGAAAGTAGATCCCATAAACATATTATTAATCTAAGTAGCAATAATGGGACAACAATTATGCAAAATAAGCATAACAAAGAGAAATAACAAACAATTTGTTGTCAATCTACAAGACAAAAGTCTTATTGACAAAAGATGTGAATATCATAGAAATCATAACATCTTATATAAACGAAAACAAATATTCATCTACTAGACAAAAAGCTACCACATAGCATAAAGACAAATATCATATTGCAAGATAGCATGACATTGTTTTAGATACTACATTGTGAAATTGTTTTGAAGTTAGGCTTAGTCACTTAAGCATACTTACTTATTAATTAACACAATGATCTATGTGTAAAATAAAATGACTTCTAAATGTTCATCATACCAAAAAGCACTTAGACATATAGGTGTACACATGGCAAACAAATAGTGTGATATGGTCACAAAAGTAATGAAACGACAGGTTCATGCAAACAATTCTAACATTTTAGAAGCATGCATCATTTAGACTATCATACGAAAGAAACTCAATGAATGTCAACTAAAGACAAGAGCTATCTAACACAGTGTATTAAGAATGACATATAGTGAGTTGACAAGTAATACGTTAATCTTACGAAATAGCATATCACAAAAGAATGAACATATCATACAAATCATGTTAACATGAAGCATATAAGTATGCAGACAAAACCTTTTCAAGGTTTACACATTTGACTGTCAATCATGATAACGTCAAGATACTAAATCATATCAAACAATTAACATTGTTAGGAACATGTTTTATATAATTACAAGTCTTGTTCATTTATAATGTTGCACGTTTATAAGGACTATATTGTTTGTATTTTTGGACCGGTCCATTAGTAGTCCATGGACCGGTCACATTAGTAAATTTATTCTAGTCACATGCAAGGGAATATTCTTAGAATGATTCCCCCTCCCATTGCCTATAAATACAAGGCAAGGGATACATTTTCATTGTTGGTTTTCTTATGTAAGTGCGGAAGCTCTGCTTGTGTATGAATCGAATTAAGTGAAAGCCTTCCATCATTTCTCTTCTCTTCTTATTCTCTTATTTAGTTAATCGTATTTAGCTTATTTCTCTTTTCATACGTAGCTTAAATCTAGATAAGTAGTTCGTGTGTCATTAAGTCATTAACGAGTGTGTTGTTGAGATTATTTACGTGACCTACAAGTGGTATCATACGCCAAAGGTAGTTAAGTTTAGTTTTTTAAGAGTAGATCTAATCGTAATTTCATTTGGTTTAAGTGGTTTACGTAAGTTTTTGTGGTTCATTGCGTTAAAAGTGTGACAAACGTGAGTTTTGCAAATCGTTGTTTAAATCATTTTCATCAAATCTTCGTATTTTAAGGATAACGTTGTAAAATTTGGTGCAAATTCGTTGTGTTAATCGTTAATATTCATAAGTTTTACGTTTTTCATCATTCAACAACGTTCTGGGGTGAAATTCGAAGAAGAAGGGTTTCTCGCAATTGGACTGAACAAGGGTTTCTCGCAATTGGACTGAACAAGGGTTTCTCGCAATTCATCAGATTCTTCGGATTTGGTACTCGGTGTTTCCTTCTTTGTAAAAGATTGTGAAACTACCTCGACTCGGAATTATTCTCATCTTTTGTATAAAAGTTTGAGAACGTGATCGAAATTGTAATTTTGAAAATCTTTCGAAATTGCTTGATCTTTCGCAATTCAGAGTTATCTCTCGCAATTGCTAAGTTCTATCGCAATTGACATTGTTTCTCGCAATTACAATTTTATATCGCATTTGGAGAAGCGAAAAGTGTACCGCTTTTAAGAGGTCATTTAAGCCCTAAATCGTATTTATTTGATCAAATATTTCCCTAAATCGTTCCTTTTGTCATTTTAGGTACTTTTGAGGAGAAATCTGGAAAAGGAGGCATTTTGGACATTTTTGGAGCATAAAAGTGAAGAAAACGACAAAGTCTCAAAATTGTGCTGGAAGTTACCTTTGACGGCGTCAGGATTTACTCCAGACGGCGTCATGGCTTGGCAAGAAAAGGTGGATGTGAAATTTACTCATGATAAGCCAGTGAAAATTGCATGTGAATTCTGACGGCGTCACGCTTTAACCTGATCAAGGGCGTCACGGCTTAATTCAAAGAGGGACGGCGTCACGTTCAAGGTCTGACGGCGTCAAGCCTTGATAAGCCAGAACGGATTTTGGAGAGCTAAAGAGGGACGGCGTCAAGAAGGTCATCCGGGAACCCTAGAAGCGGCGAGGTGACGGCGTCACACTCCATAACGTGACGCCGTCAGATCCAAAAGTCTATATATAGTTTTCTAATTTTTTGTCATTAGTGTGGAACTTAGTGTGGAATTTTTGGGAGAAAACCCTAAGACGATTTTAGCATCTTTTTCAAGGCTTTTTGCCTTGAGATCTTCCATGTTACATTAAAGATAAGTTATCAATTAATCATTCAATATGTCTATGTGTTGTTTGATTCTATCTTGTTCTTGTCTTTTGTTTAACATGTTAGGCTAGATTTATCTTGTGTTTGCTTAGATCTAATGAAACCTAGCTATTGATTATTGGTTATTAGTGTGTTATTAGTTGTATTGGATGATTGTTTATCTATGTTAGGCTTAAGAAAACTGGCTAACTTCCTATTCGGTAACTTGCTTGAACGTCTTAAGAAACATGAACCAAATGCGTACTAAAGGTTTTTATGGTTGTATTTAATGCACAAGCGAATTCTAGTGATCCCATGTTAGGAGCTTCCTAGCCGGCTCGACATAGGAGTGAAGTAGGAGCTTGTAGAGTTGGGGAAGTACGTACGCCACCCCACGATTGGTATTAAGGAATACACCCGTCATCCACGCAACTAATACACACTAATCAACCGGTAAAATATAGTTAGGGAGTAAGGAAATCTAAGTGAACACATTTCTCTACACATAAGTTTCCACCAAACTTTTTATTTTCAGTTATTTATTTTATTTGCATTTGTAGTTATTTGGGTTAGTTGACTAGCAACTAATTCCGCCCACTCTTTCAAACCCGAGATTTTACTTGCTTTCATAAAAATATAAAAACACAAAAAAGAATCTTCCTCAACCCTTAGACCTATTAGAGTAGTCTTTCATACCTAACGAACACTATTCCCTGTGGAGAACGATCAATCCCCCGTACTTACCACTACACTATACTACATCGGTCAGGTACACTGCCTGGTGGGGTTGTAAGCCTCTTGAGATCCCTCGAGAGGTAAAACCTGTTGTAAGGTTGCAAAACCACGCATCAAGTTTTTGGCGCCATTGCCGGGGAATAGTTATTGTTTAGGTTGAATTTTTATTTAATAGGTCTACTCACTAGATTCCTTTCTAGTGAGATTTTTATTTTATTTTTCTAGGTTTTCTTTAGTCTATCTTATTTCTTTGTACTTTTGTTTGTGATACCTTCCACTTACCTCATGAGTAACATTGGTCATTTGATCCCTGTTATTCGTATTTTTCGCCGTGCAAACTTTCAACTACCCGTTCCCGCCCCCATCATAGAAAACAACAACCTTTCACCCGACCACCACTTTGGTAACAATTCTGAGATGGAGGAGTCTGACCATGAGAATGACCATGTTAGTCCGTTTTACTACTCAGACTCCGATGAGGATGCCGGTAATGGAGAAGTAGTTAACGAGGAATGGGGAAAAGAGGAAATTGATCCCTTTAAGTATGTTGACCCTAGGACTAAGATCGAAAAGGATAGCCTCTTTAACATGCAATTTCCGTGTAAGATTGGTTATCATGATTTTTATGCTTATCTTAACTCATCTTTGCCTATGAACATTATCTCTCGCGCTAATTATAATAAAATCATGGTAGATGAGCTAGAATATCAAGGAGATAACATCGTTGCTAGGACTAAGCCACTACACGTATTCGTTGGAAGTTTTGTGTATTTGGTGGATTTTATGGTTATGGAGAACTTAGGAGAATTCATTGATAACAAATTAACCCAAGTCATTTTTGGAGAACCCTTCAAAAGGTTGACCAACCTTGACGAAAAACTTGTGGACGGGTTAATTACATTCTCGGATGGGGATGAAGATTTTGTTTATCAAATGCCCCGAGCACATCCTAGGTTTAAGAACTACCCCATTGAATCTTGCAATAGAATTATGCCTATCGACTTGTTAAGTGAGAATGATAAGGGGAAGGGGCTCAAATATCCACATGAGAAAAATAAGAGATATTATCATGGATGTTTGGAGCTAAATGATGAATACAAGAAAGATGAGGCAACAATTAGATGGCTCACACTCGGGTACGTGAGCATAAGCGACACTAGATAGATGGACTTTGAGTCTAGCTACAAGACTCGTTAATAAAGAAAAGCGCTTCTTGGGAGGCAACCCGAGCTTTATTTATTTGCTTTTTGTGTTTATTTATTTGTTTGTTTGTTTTTATTTGTTTCCGTATGTGTGTTTAATTTTTATTCTTATTGATTCATGTTCAAAACTAATTTGTGAAAATGCTTTATTTTGTTTTTAACTTCGTCTTAACTACATATAAAGGTATTTTGCAAAAGTTAAGTGTAAGGGAAATCTAAATCGGTTTATTAGAACAAATGAACATGAATCGTAATAATAATAAATTAACATACATATTAGTATTTGTTTGAGTCAAATGCTTGTATCGAGTCATAGTGATGTTTTGCAGGATTTCCAGGAAGTAAGGTAAAGGTTTTTCCAGAAATTTTCCGGAAACTTAACATGAGAATTTTTGTCAGGTCATTTCTGACGGCGTCAGGGTTTATAACCTGACGGCGTCAGATTTAATTTTCAGAAATTTTTGAAAGTTTTGTTTTCATAAAAGTTTTTATTAAATCTCCAACTTATAATCTCCAGGAATCTGCAAAATTATCATTCCACAAGCATTATATCTTTATATATAGATTTATCCCGCCGATGTTATGCAGGTTTTCGTGTTTGTTTTCTCAGGTTTAACAGGTTATTTTGGACAAGGAAATGTTTTGAATCAAGCTTATGGCGATGCATTAGTCATGGAGCTTCAACATTACCTTGGAAGAAGATTTAACCGTATTATTTCATTATCCACCGAGCGAATCAGGGGAGTATTTGATTTCATTCTTTTACTTTATGCTTTTACATTTGTTATTTGAACATTGGGGACAATGTTCATCTTAAGTGTAAGGGGAGGGTAAAAGTACGATTTTAGAGAATGCTATTACGCTTGATTTTTGTTTGTTTGATAGTAGATGTGTAATAAAACTGAGAGAAATACCTGTTAGGGCAATTTTAGTGCAAAATTTAAATTTTTTTACAACATATAGGAGTGAAACTTTGATCTTAATGAGCGTCTCACGGATAGGAGTTATATGACTAGCACAAAAACCGTACCACTAAAAAACTTTCCACCCCCAAATATGTGAGGTTCGCCCCTAGAATTGGTAGGAAAAGCATTTATGCTATGATGTGTGTACCGGTAGCACTTAGATTCTAGAACTTGCGTTAGGACCATTCCAAGGCCACAAGTGAGACTACATTCGTGTAGTTAGATTTACTACATGATAAGAGGCATTAGGATTAACCCATTGTTTTACACCTGTGTTTTTGTTATAATTACTTTGGCTACATTGGTCAAGTAATTCTCCCACACCCTTTGCGTTGTACTCATTTTTAGTACACGATACCCCTAGTACACCCCTCAGAGCCTATCTTTTTGTTTCGACCTTTAAGCATTTTACTTAAAGGAAGAATTTGTTACACCCCACTAAAATGTACACCCAAATCGCCTTAGCCTACCTTGTATGCACTCATTTTTAGTGCATTATTGTGACAACATTTGTTTAAACCCAAGTTAATTATCTAGTTGATTACATGGTTGCTAAGTCGAGTCATATCCTTGTACATATTGTTTTGGGACGATTGGGACTCATGGGTAAAGTACTAGTGTAATGGAGTAATGGGGAAGAACATCATTTACCCCCATATGTGCTAAATGTTTTAAAAGTACTCCAAGTGTTTTAATTATCTTAATTCGAGTCATTAGAATAGTTATTTGTAAAGTTATGTAAAAGTTCAAGTGTAAGGGGAATGCAATGCCCCTATGATGTATTATTTTGGATGGTAGGGCAAAAGTGTATGAAAAAAAAAAAAAAAAATCAAGAAAAATTCAAAAAAATGAGAAAAAGAAAAAATAGAAAAAACATACGGACTACCATCCCGTTTCATTTTATGTTTATTTTATGTTTTTGTTATTTTCTTTCATTAGCTTAGATTGAGTCTAGTCTTGGCTTAGCAACATTGTATAGTACATGTAATTAATCAAGATCTTTAACTCGCCACCAGTAAAATATCCCTTATCCAACAAAACCGTGTTTTCCTTTTCCCTACACCTAACGTTATAACCCATTTAAAAGCCCTCTTTGATAGTTTATCTTAGGTGCTTACGCCTAGTGGAGGAGGTTTTCGATCCTTTCCCAAGCCTATGGTAATCTATTTGCTATGACAGGTAGTGAGAGATAATATCCGTTTTCATTTATGAGATTTATTTTGATGACACTTGAGAGATGTGAGTATCTAAACACTACTTGTGAGGTGCTAGTTTGTAATCTCCGTGCTTATTATGATTAAAGTGGAACGAATATTTGTTGTAATTACTTTTATATTAGCGTTAAATGACCCCTAACTTGTATTTTGATTAGAATAAAAGCGCATTTGCTTGAGGACAAGCAAATCTCAAGTGTAAGGGTATTTGATGAAGCGAAAAGTGTACCGCTTTTAAGGGGTCATTTAAGCCCTAAATCGTATTTATTTGATCAAATATTGCCCTAAATCGTTCCTTTTGTCATTTTAGGTACTTTTGAGGAGAAATCTGGAAAAGGAGGCATTTTGGACGTTTTTGGAGCATAAAAGTGAAGAAAACGACAAAGTCTCAAAATTGTGCTGGAAGTTACCTTTGACGGCGTCAGGATTTACTCCAGACGGCGTCATGGCTTGGCAAGAAAAGGTGGATGTGAAATTTACTCATGATAAGCCAGTGAAAATTGCATGTGAATTCTGACGGCGTCACGCTTTAACCTGATCAAGGGCGTCACGGCTTAATTCAAAGAGGGACGGCTTCACGTTCAAGGTCTGACGGCGTCAAGCCTTGATAAGCCAGAACGGATTTTGGAGAGCTAAAGAGGGACGGCGTCAAGAAGGTCATCCGGGAACCCTAGAAGCGGCGAGGTGACGGCGTCACACTCCATAACGTGACGCCGTCAGATCCAAAAGTCTATATATAGTTTTCTAATTTTTTGTCATTAGTGTGGAACTTAGTGTGGAATTTTTGGGAGAAAACCCTAAGACGATTTTAGCATCTTTTTCAAGGCTTTTTGCCTTGAGATCTTCCATGTTACATTAAAGATAAGTTATCAATTAATCATTCAATATGTCTATGTGTTGTTTGATTCTATCTTGTTCTTGTCTTTTGGTTAATATGTTAGGCTAAATTTATCTTGTGTTTGCTTAGATCTAATGAAACCTAGCTATTGATTATTGGTTATTAGTGTGTTATTAGTTGTATTGGATGATTGTTTATCTATGTTAGGCTTAAGAAAACTGGCTAACTTCCTATTCGGTAACTTGCTTGAACGTCTTAAGAAACATGAACCAAATGCGTACTAAAGGTTTTTATGGTTGTATTTAATGCACAAGCGAATTCTAGTGATCCCATGTTAGGAGCTTCCTAGCCGGCTCGACATAGGAGTGAAGTAGGAGCTTGTAGAGTTGGGGAAGTACGTACGCCACCCCACGATTGGTATTAAGGAATACACCCGTCATCCACGCAACTAATACACACTAATCAACCGGTAAAAGATAGTTAGGGAGTAAGGAAATCTAAGTGAACACATTTCTCTACACATAAGTTTCCACCAAACTTTTTATTTTCAGTTATTTATTTTATTTGCATTTGTAGTTATTTGGGTTAGTTGACTATCAACTAATTCCGCCCACTCTTTCAAACCCGAGATTTTACTTGCTTTCATAAAAATATAAAAATACAAAAAAGAATCTTCCTCAACCCTTAGACCTATTAGAGTAGTCTTTCATACCTAACGAACACTATTCCCTGTGGAGAACGATCAATCCCCCGTACTTACCACTACACTATACTACATCGGTCAGGTACACTGCCTGGTGGGGTTGTAAGCCTCTTGAGATCCCTCGAGAGGTAAAACCTGTTGTAAGGTTGCAAAACCACGCATCACTATCGCATTTGGAGAATCTCTCGGAATTACTCAGATCTTTCGCAATTGGACAACCTCTTTCGCAATTCAGAATCTCTCGCAATTCAAACAGTGTTTCTCGCAATTGGACTAAGAACATTCAGTAAACTTAAAAATCAAACATCATAACTCTTAGAACACACCTTAATTATCTAAAGATCCTACAAAATGTCTCAACCACCTCACTTCAATTACTACTATCAGCTACAGCAACATCCACAACAACAGCAATTTCATCCTCAGTATCAACAACAACAAGCATTCGTGCAACAGCATCAATTTCTCTCTCCACCACAAGTATCCCCACAACAGATCATGCAACAGAATCAACAACTGCAGAACTATTCATCCTACTCCAGAGAACCTCATTGGTTTAACAAGATGTGTGAAGCAATTAGTAGTCAGCAATCACGTCATGAAGCTGGAAGTCAAGAAACTCCACCAATGCTAACTCCGGGCAACTACGTGCAATGGGCTAGTAGATTCCTCAGATTCGTTGAACTGAAAAAACCTCATGGTCAATACCTCAAGAAAGTCATTGAAGAAGGACCCTATCCTATTCCAGCTACTGTTGTTCCAGCAACTTCAGAGAGAGAAGAAACAACCACTCCCACTCCGGTTGCCAACTACACAACTGAGCAAACATTACAACAAGAAGCAAACCAATTGGCAATGTCTTTCATACTTCAAGGGATTCCCAATCCTATCTATCGAAGTATTGATGCTCAAAAGACAGCCAAGGATATGTGGGAACATGTTCATCTTCTCATGGAAGGAACAGAATTAAACCAAGAAGATCTTGAGTCAAAGTTATATATGGAGTACACACACTTCATCATGGAACCAGGGGAAACCATTGAATCCTACTACCACCGTTTCACCAACATCATCAATGACCTTGATCGTCATGATATAGGGGAACATGTTCATCTTCTCATGGAAGGAACAGAATTAAACCAAGAAGATCTTGAGTCAAAGTTATATATGGAGTACACACACTTCATCATGGAACCAGGGGAAACCATTGAATCTTACTACCACCGTTTCACCAACATCATCAATGACCTTGATCGTCATGATATAAAGTTACCAAAGATTGCTGTCAACTCAAAATTCCTTGGATGTCTTGGTCCTGAATGGCAGAAGTATGCAACTTTTGTACGGCAGACAAAGAAAATTGGTGATGTAAAATATGGACTCATGTATGATTACCTCAGACAACATCAATCAGAAGTGGATAAAGAAATTGCAGCACGAGGAGGTTTCACACCCGCACCAACATCAAACTCACTTGCTCTCGTTTCTCAATCTAACTTCTCTTTACCACACCAGGAATTTGGCCACTCATCGTTTCCACCAAATCCTCCACCCCAACCTCATAATCAAATCATTCCTTATGAAGCACCACAACAATACTCTGATAACCAGATGGTTCCATACAACACCACCGATTCAATGCTGTACTCAAATGCAGATTATGATGAAGAAGAGGATGCCTTCAACTCTCTTAATGAAGCATTTGGATTGATTGCTAACGCATTTGGCAGATTCACCAAATCCAACAACCGTCTTCGTTCATCTTCAAATACCAGGAATAAGGCAGTTGTTAATGATGGCAGAGTAGAAATTCGTAACAGGTCTTCAGGCAGATATGGTTCGGGAAATCGGGGATATGGTACTCAAAGGGTTCAGTCAGGAGGAAATAGGTTCAATACTGCAGGGGCAAACAAAAATAATATGGGGAGTGATCAGAGAGGAAATTCGACTGTTGGGAATATTCAGAGAGGCATTGCAAATACGTCTATCACATGTTATAACTGTGGGGGGAACGGTCACATGGCTAATGCTTGTCCGAAGCCAAGAACAATGGGCAGTCAGTATCACAAAGAGGCTCTTATGATGGCACTCAAAGATGAAAGGGTTGCTGGGATGATGACTCAGAATGATCAAAGTTCTATGGCAAATGTGGAATCAGATGATGAAATGGAAGACCTTGAGGCAAACGCTGCAGTCATGCTTATGGCTAATATGCATGAAATGAATATGTCCGAGTCAGGCCCGGTATATGATACCGATGGTCTTTCTCAGGTACCTGATCCTACATGTATTATTCATGAAATTGCTTCACCTTCTGAATCTTCATCTACAAACGAAACTTTTGTTCCAAATGAGTTATTTTCATCACCATCCGATGATCAAGATAACACGGTTGTATCATTTGATAATGATAAAACCGTTGTTTCATTTGATGATCTTATTGATGATGCCAATTGTGATCATCTTGAACAAAAAGATCATTTGGATGATCAAGATTCGGAATTACAGGCCTTATTATTGACCACCCAGTCACAAATAGAAAAATGCAATGACATCAATCAGAAGCTCAAAGAGAAAATTGCATTGTTAACAAAGGATAATGAGTGTTACAAATTACAACTTTCCGGATATCTCAAACAAGATAAACGTGAAAAAGGTTTTGAAATGGCTTTCCAACAAGAATATGTAAAAGTTCAAAATTTAGAAAGTCAAGTTCGCGAGTTAACTGTTGCCAAAGCTGAGCTTTTCTCTCAAAAAGAAAAGGATCAATTTGAATTTAAAAAACAAATTGATGCTTTAAATTCTGAGTTGTTGAAAACTCAATCTGAGCTTTCTGCATCTCAGAAGGATCTTCTTGAAGAAAAGAAAGCCACTAGGAAACGTGTTGACTCCTATCTTGATCAAATTCTGGATTTGGAAACCAAACTCAAAGATTTTCAAAATGTTGTGTATAAAACGGGTAACTCTGTAACTCAAATTCAGAAAAATGTTGTGAAACCAAGTCCTAAAGGAGTAAGTTTTGCACTTGGCAGTGACACACCCCACAATTTACACATAGCACTCAAAAACAATCCTAAGTTGTACAATGCAACATTTCTGTTAGATGATACCTTTCAACGTGTTGTTATGTATTCTGTTGATGAAGAAACTGATTTTCTTGCAAACAAGATTGAGGGTCGATCAAATTCACAAACAAAGTTTTCAAAGATACATTATGATTATAATGCACGACCTCATTTGAGCAAATCATTTGTTCCTCCTAAGGATCATCCAGAACAAACGTTAACATACACAAACATAAGTGCTCCCTCGTCTATAACTTCTGTCCCCACGACTGCTGTACAATTCAAAGATTGTCTGACAGAGGATCTTGTTGATCCACAAATGTCTAATGAATGTCGGGTTCTTCGATATTTTAAGACATTTATGGATGACATTTCTCGTTTGGAGAATGAAATTGAGTTCAGTTCTCAAATTCCTGTCTCGTCTTTTCTTTCTCCTGTTCAGAAGGAAAAGAAAGAGATTCTCCAAAAGAAAATTCTTCCTCATGTCAGAAATCTGAAGAAATGCGCAACAAAATGGGAAGATGAGTTATATACGGAAATAGCATCTATGAAAACCATTTTCAAAGCTAAAGATGAAAAGGTTCAACGTCAAAAACTTCAAAAGAAATTTTTAGCAAAAGAAAATGATCGACTCTTGGAAAAAGTCTTGTGTTATGACGTGGTCTCTGTGATTATGAATTCGCTCTATGAATCTGGTAATGCTTTAATTATGAATGATCATGCTGTGGATATTAAGATGTTGCGTATGGAGATTGATAATCTGGTACATGAGAATGAGAATCTTCGACAGATCAATAGTGATGTGGAAACCAAAGTTTTTAATCTTCAAAAAAGGCTGGACTGGTGTCAAAAATGAAGTCTTGAATTTGAACTCAAATTTCAAAATCTCATGGGATCTCTATCATTTCAAAACAGTCATGAACAGCACAAAGAAACAAAGGCTTTCTTAAAAGTTAAACTGTTTCAAAATGAAAAAGACCTGGATGAAATTCTTCAAAATAGAAATGACACAGTCTACCTAAACAGGAAATTAGATTCACAAAATCAAGAGTTTCAACACATCATTATTGATTTGAAGAAGAAGATCAGAGTCTTAGACAAAAGCAAAACAAACATTCATAAGATTGCCCCAGGAATGTATGTAGTGGACAAAGAACATACCCAAGCATCTGACACAGCCACTAATTCAGCTACTTGTACTTCCACAGGACTAGAAACCACCTCTAAGGTCAACCATTCCAAGACTCACAAGAAACAGAGGAAGAATAGAATGAAGAAACCTAGGAAGGATTTATCTAAGTCTGAAGAAGTTCCAACTAGTAGTTTGAATAAGACAAATGTAACATCAGAAATAGAATTGCACTTATCTGAGTCTAGTTCTACGATTGATGTAACAGATGCTAAATCTTTAAATATTAATGAAGATGTTTTGGTTAATGCTACTTGTGTTTTTTGTCGACATAGCATACTATCTGGTGATCATACAAAGTGTGTTGCTAAAACTTTGCTCACTAAGAGAAAGAAACGAACTAGTGGTGCTTCCTCTAGGCTTAAAACCATTGCAAAGTCCATTTTAGGAATGCCCCCACTAGATCTTTCTGAGGAGAAAATAGAAAAGCCCAAATCCAAGACTAAGAAATCACCTAGTGCATACCTTAGGAAAAAGGCAGAGACTAGTTGGACCTGGCAACGTTGGTTACAGAACACTTTTGATTTTAAATGGTTACCTAAAGTACTAACCTCTTGTGTAACTAACCCAGCGGATCCAACCGTTATCAATTCTCCACCTGTTTCCTATGTCTGTGATGCAGGTGATTCAAATCGTCCTTTGGATTGTTGATAGCGGGTGCTCCCGACATATGACCGGCAATCTCAAACTTCTTCAGAACTTTGTCGCAAAGTTTATCGGAACGGTCAGATTCGGGAATGATCACTTCGCCGCAATTATGGGCTATGGGGATTACATTAATGGGAACATCGAAATAAGCCGTGTGTATTATGTTGAAGGTCTCGGTCATAATTTATTCTCGGTGGGACAATTCTGCGATGGAGACTTGGAAGTAGCATTCAGGGAGAAAACATGCTTTATTCGTGATCTTCAAGGAAACGACCTCATGAAAGGGAAACGCGGAACCAGTCTGTATACTATCTCCTTTGAAGGCATGACAGCTTCTACTCCTATTTGTTTACTCTCCAAGGCTCATCCCACAAAGGCTTGGTTATGGCACAAAAGATTGTCTCATCTCAATTTTAAAACCATGACTGACCTTGCCAAGAAAAAATTAGTTGACGGTTTACCAAAATTCCGATATGCCAAGGATCACTTGTGTTCTGCTTGTGAACAAGGGAAAAGTCATCGTGCTCATTTTCCTCCCAAAACAGAACACAGCACAGACCATGTCCTACAACTGCTTCATATGGATTTGTGTGGTCCGATGCACGTTCAGAGTATTAACGGGAAGAAGTATATTCTGGTAATAGTAGATGATTACTCAAGATGGACCTGGGTCTATTTCCTTCGAACTAAAGATCAAGTTCCGTCTATCCTCATCACGTTTCTCACGAAGATTCAAGTTCAAGTCCGCAACACCGTCCGCATCATCAGAACAGACAACGGGACTGAATTTAAGAATCAAATCATTCGGGAATTCACAGAGAAACATGGGATAGTTCATCAGACTTCAATAGCTCGCACTCCTGAACAAAATGGTGTAGTTGAAAGACGAAACCGTACGCTCGTGGAAGCAGCTCGAACTATGTTGATCAATGCTCAATTACCGGATTATCTTTGGGCTGAAGCTGTAAACACTGCTTGTTATACTCAGAACCGTGCAATGATCACCAAAAGACACGACAAAACACCATATGAGCTCATACAAGGAAGAAAACCAAACATCAACTACTTTCACGTCTTTGGAGCATTGTGTTATCCGAAGAATGATAAAGATGATCTTGATAAACTTAAGGCTAAAGCAGATATTGGGATATTTGTTGGATACTGTGAGAACTCCAAGGGATACAGAATTTGGAATCATCGGACTGGGGATATTCAAGAGACCATACACGCTAATTTTGATGAACTCACCGAAATGGCTTCTGAGCAAGACCGCTTGGAACCCGCACATAACCGTTTGAACTTTCCTGAATCTTCATCAGCACCCTTACCTTTCAACAGGAAGGATCTGGAAGATTTGTTTGCACCAATGTTTGATGACGTTCGTGTTACTAGTGCATCAGATGCTTCCACCAGTTCCGCTGCTCAACAACTTCCACATCAAGCACCTGATCCATCAGCATCTACCTCTACCGTAGTTACTGCCGATGCACCACAACCTGAACCATCATCATCAATGGAGAAAACACCTCAACCACCAGTTGAAGATTCATCCCCCATTTCTAACAATGTTCCAACACCATCAGGATATGACGGGAACGCATTCTTTAATCCATTTGCTCCCCACCAACCATTCCAGATACCGGAGAATCATCTTCGAGCAATATGGACCCGTCATATCATCACAACAACATTCAACACTACCTATCAACTCATAAATGGACAAGGGATCATCCGTTAGTTAATGTGATTGGCAATCCGGATAAACCAGTTATGACACGACAGAAACTCCTCACAGATGGTGAAACCTGCATTTATGCCCTCACCGTTTGTCAAGCTGAACCGAAAAATATCAAAGAGGCCATGACTTACGACAATTGGATTGAATCTATGCAAGAGGAGTTGGATCAGTTCAAAAGATTGGAAGTCTGGGAACTCGTTGAAAAACCAGATGGAGTTTATGTTGTGGGTTTAAAATGGATTTGGAAAAATAAGCTGGATGCAGAAGGAACGGTTATTCGTAACAAGTCTCGGTTGGTTGCTAAAGGGTATAGCCAAGAAGAAGGAATTGACTTCGAGGAATCTTTTGCTCCAGTAGCTAGGCTTGAGGCAGTGCGAATGTTTCTGGCGTACGCGGCTCATAAGAACATCACAGTTTATCAAATGGACGTGAAGACAGCATTCCTGAACGGACAACTTCGTGAAGAAGTGTATGTTTCACAACCAGAGGGCTTCGTCGATCCAGAACATCCACAACACGTATACAGGCTTAAGAAAGCTCTCTACGGCCTTAAACAAGCCCCGAGGGCATGGTACGATAAACTCGCTGCATTCTTGCTTGCTAATCATTTTACTAAAGGATCTGTGGACCCGACTCTGTTTATACAAAAACACGGGGAGGACATTCTCATCGTACAAATTTATGTGGATGACATCATTTTTGGGTCTACCCATAAAAAGTACTCAAACGCTTTTGCAAAACTTATGAAACAAAACTTTGAGATGTCCATGATCGGTGAATTAAACTTTTTTCTAGGATTACAAGTTCACCAATCACCTCGTGGTATATTCTTGAGTCAGTCTAAATATGCACAAGAGATATTAAAAAAGCATGGCATGACAACTAGTGACACCTATAACACCCCAATGTCCTCCTCATCTCCGAAGCTAGATGCTGACATACATGGGAAACCCACTGATCCTACAAATTATCGTAGTATAATTGGGTCTCTCATGTATCTCACCGCTAGCAGACCGGATGTTGTATTTGCCACATACCTATGTTCACGCTATCAGTCTAACCCAACAGAAAGACATTTATCTGCTGTTAAAAGAATCCTTCGATACATCAAGGGAACCATTCATTTGGGGATCTGGTATCCAAAGGATTCTGGTTTTGCACTAACTGCTTTTTCAGATGCGGATCATGCGGGATGTATTGATACAAGAAAGAGCACATCCGGTGGTGTTCAATTTCTCGGTGACAAGCTGGTGTCCTGGCAGTCAAAGAAGCAAGATTGTACGTCTCTCTCATCCACGGAATCAGAATATGTAGCCATGTCTGCCTGTTGTGCTCAAATCATTTGGATGCGATCACAACTGATGGATTATGGTTACATATTCAACAAAATCCCGATGTACTGCGACTCCAAAAGTGCTATTGCTATCTCGTGCAACACAGTGCAACATTCCAAGTCCAAACACATCGCTCTCAGATATCACTTCATCAAGGAGCATGTGGAGCAGGGTACCATTGAGTTGTATTTCGTGGGAACGGAACACCAATTGGCGGATCTTTTCACGAAGGCTTTACCTCATGAACGTTTTGTGAAATTGGTTCACCAAATTGGAATGAGATGTTTGACTCCCCAAGAATTGACAAACTTTCTCAAAAACAATTAACTGAGTCAAATATCCAAACTATCTTTGTAAATATTTAAAAAAAAAAAAAAAAAAAAAAAAAAAAATTTCATGTGCAAGTACAAATCCTTATTCAACATTTTGTTCCTTTTTTAAATTGTCTTTATTCATTTCTGAACAAATGTTGAGGGGGAGACACAAAATTTTACAAATTTTTTACAAATTTGTACTTGCATATTTTCTGTAACACTGTTGCTTTGATGACTATGATGTTATATCCTAAGGATTGTTTGTTTAATTGTTAGGACTTTGATGGTTACAAATTGTTAGAGGACTATAAGTGCTAAAAATTGAAAATCGTTTGGTTAGGATTAATTGTGCTAAATATTGAGGTTAAGGGACTAATTGTGGAAATAGGATAAAAGTTAATAGTAAAGAATTAAATGCAAAACTGAAATAACTGTGCAAGTCATTTACTATCTCTGCTATTCCTGTTTCGCATTTACTTCCATCCAACAACCCAATCGACGGCTATAATTCATTCTGATCATCCGTTCAAGTTCTAACAAATCTGTGAGTGATTTCATGTTTTTTAAGGGATTATAACATATGGTTTTCATGGAATTAAAGATCCAACGGTGGAATTTGTGTATAATGATTAGTCGAATTTCTAGGGTTTGCGTAGATTTGGGATTTTTTAATCCTATGTGTTTTGAGTGATTATGCTTGTACTTCTATACTTAGAACTTGATTGTGTAACATAAATGCGTGCCTAATTGTTCCAGAAATTCATCTGAGTGTTTATTCGTGATTTTAGGGTTTATGTTCATAA
Organism: Artemisia tridentata subsp. tridentata; assembly: GCA_021014915.2. Taxonomy (NCBI): domain Eukaryota; kingdom Viridiplantae; phylum Streptophyta; class Magnoliopsida; order Asterales; family Asteraceae; genus Artemisia; species Artemisia tridentata. The sequence goes on along the minus strand of CP139508.1, from coordinate 230,162,248 downwards.
TTTGGGGAAACTCAAATACGAATGTTTTGGTGTGATTAAAGAGTTGTTATATTGTTGTTATGATTAGAATTGAACATATGTTGCCTCAAAATAAGCCCAGAAACATCAGTTAGTTGTTAATTGAACTTTAGGGTTTATCAAGAACACGATGCACAAGCAGTTTGATTCTAGAGATTTTGTGGTTAAATATTGTTATAACTTGGACAAAATGCGTAAAATAGCTTTGTGAACCTATTGCAATTAGTGTGGAATCATTAATCTGTGAATTGCAAAATCTTGGTGAATGAATCGTCGTCAAAAGGGTTTCGGAATTTCTTGTATAAGATATTCTCGAATTTGCAATTGCTCTCGCAATTGTCATTTGCTTTCGCAATTGCCATTGCTCTCGCAATTGGTGGTTGCTATCGCAAATGGTAAGTGCTCTCGCAATTGAAAATCTTTTCTCGCAATTGGAATTTCTCTCGCAATTGAAAATTTTTCTCGCAATTGGAAATTCTCTCGCAATTGAAATTTTTTTCTCGCAATTGGAAATTCTCTCGCATTTGAAAATTTTTCTCGCAATTGGAATTTCTCTCGCATTTGACAAGTTTTCTCGCAATTGGTATTTTCTCTCGCAATTGGTAATTTTTCTCGCATTTGTCAAAGTCTCTTGTTTTTGACTATCTGCCTTAGAAATTACTAATTTCAATAGAAATGTCAATTTCCTTAAGTCTTGTCAAAATTGAGAGAAGATTTCTTATGCAAATTAAAATGATCAATTCACAGATTAACGATTGCTCAGTCATGTTAATAAAGGATGTTATGTGCAAACACTTAGTTTCAACTAATGCTGTTGGGAATTATGATGCATATCAAGAACAGACTACTTAGGTCTGGTAGTTTACTACTTAGGTCTGGTCGTTTACTGAGTTAGGTCTGTTTGTGATTTAGGTCTGGTTATGTAAAGTTAAGTCTGGTAGTACATGTTAAGTCTGGTTGACTTATAAAGTCTGGTCTGGTTGTGAAGATAGGAAAGTTTGTTAGAGTTATATTAGGAAAAGATACAATGCGTGTATGTATCTTTATAGAAGATTTGTGTATATCTTCTGTGTCATCTAGGGTTTCCTTGTGTTATAAAAGGATCCCTAAAGTTTGTTAGTAAGCGTATGTGAGTTGTACGAATTGATAATAGTGAATATCAATATACGAAGTTAGTGATATCCCTGCTTGTGTTCTTAATTGTTCTTGTTAAGATTCCGCATTAACATTAACAATCACTTAGGGTTTCTCACTTAGATTGGTTCGGATTTATCCTAACCATCTACTAGGTATTCAAAACTACTTAGTGATCCATATACAATTTGTGGACCAACAAGTGGTATCAGAGTAAGGAGAGAGACTCTGAATTTGTAGAACACTAAATCCCTAAAACCTAATTCTCACTCAAATCACCCTTCACAATGTCTGAACTCGATAAGCCTGAAACTTTCTCAATCCATAACAGTGAGGATGAGCAATCAAACCATGAAGATGAAGGAAAAACCGAAACCAGTAACTCCCAAACACAACAACAACCCATCCCTTCCACAACCACAATCTCAAACATAAAACTTCCACTACTGAAGAGAGAAGAGTATGATATATGGGCCATGGAGATGGAACATTATCTGGAATACATTGATAGTGATGTATGGAAGGTGATTCAAAAGGGAAATTCTAAGAAGAGAATTTCACAAGGGAATGATGGGCAACTCAGAATAATGCCACCAGTATCTGCTGAGGAGATTAGGGCTGTGGAGAAGGAAAAGAAGGCCAGAACCTTGCTTCTTATGGCTATTCCTAAGGAGCATCTACAAAGGTTTCATGGCATTCTTGATGCTAAGGAGATGTGGGAAGCTATCAAGAAACGATTTGGAGGTAATGCTAACTCCAAAAAGATGCAAAAGGCTGTTCTTAAACAGCAATTTGAAACATTTAGTGTTTCAAAGACTGAAGGTTTGGAGAAGGGCTATGACAGATTTCAACATCTGTTAACACAATTGGAAGTTCATGGTGCAGCAGTCTCGAATGAGGATGCAAATCACAAATTCCTTAGATCTTTACCATCAGAATGGGGCAATGTATCTGTGGCAATGAGGATTAAGGAGGAAGTAGACTCTATGACACCTGATGACCTTTACAATAATCTCAGGATGTTTGAAAGGGACATCAGTAACAAACTCAGGGTTCAACCAGTTCCTCAAATGTTGCTTTTGTATCTCAAAACAAAAGCAGTACTTACAAGGTTAGATCTGGTGTTAGGTCTGGTAACTATGAAACTCCTTCAAGTGAAAGGTCTGCTTCAAGTTTCACTGATGAGGTGATACATTCTTTCTTTGCCAATCAAACGGAAGATGAAAGCTTTATTAGTGAAGACCTTGAACAAATTAATGATGCTGAAGTTGAGGAGATGGATATAAAATGGCACATTGCCATGGTTGCTTTAAGGGTCAAACGATTTCAGAAGCAATATGGTAGGACTATCAACTTCAACAACAAATCACCAGTGGGATACACAAAGAGGACTGTTGAATGCTACAACTGTCACAAGCATGGGCATTTTTCAAGAGATTGTCCAGAGAAGAAGTCTGCTGATGAGAAAAGAGTTGAAGATGGGAAGATGGAAAAGAATCAGATGAGCCTGCTGACAATGGAAGCTGGAGGAGTCAATTGGGGTGGAGCATCCAAGAGTAAATGAGGAGTCTGATCATGCTCTCATGGCCATTGGTAATGAGGTATCATTATGCTCTAAATTATGTACTGACTCATATAATCATGTTAAGGCTTTATGTGATGAGCAGCAAGAACAAATAGGTGATCTAGAAGTAAATTTATTAGCACATAAAAATGCTGTAAAAACTTTAGAGGCACAAAAGGTCACCCTTCAAAATCAACATGCTGCTTTAAATGAAAAACTATACTTTCAAGCTAATAAAATATATGAACAAGATGAGAAGCTTAAAAGGTATAGACAATTAGGGCTTAAAATTCAGAAGGAGAGGGATGAGCTGAGAAAAAGGGTAGATCAATGGAACAATTCAAATAAAAACCTGTTTAAGTGTTGGGATTCTCAAATTAAGTCAAATAAAAAATGTGGCTTAGGATATGAGGAAAATGAGAATAGGGATATATTTAAAAATAGAGAAGAGGACTATGCTGATAAACCTTTGTACAATAGGTTTGTTAAGACTGGTGACTTTAAGGGAGTACCACCACCTTTGAGTGATGACTATACTCCTCTTGAAAAAGAGGAGTTAGATGATTCACTCTTTGTGTATGGTAAGAAAGGTCCTCAAGTGCCTGAACCAACTACCTCAGAGGACAAATCTAGTAGATATTCTTCTTGTCAATCCAATGACTCTGAAGGATCTATTGATAGTTCCTCTGATCACTCTAAGTCTGAGTCAAACAATGAGGAAAAAGAGAATCCTGAACCTAAGGTTGTTAAGAAGTGTGAACCTGTTGTTACTAAACCTTTAGTGACTGAACAAAAGGCTGAGACAGTTAAACCTAGTTGTGTTAACCACATAAAAACTCCTAGGGAATCTGTTAAATTGAATGAGTCACCTAGAAGCAATAGTGTTCACAGAGAGAGTAGGAGTAGTTACAATTATGCTCCTAAAAGATGTTTTGTGTGTGGAAGTTTGAGTCATTTAATAAGAGATTGTGACTTCCATGAAAAGAGAATGAAAAGAGAGGCTGAGCAAAAGAGAATGAATGTTAATAAGGTTAATGGTTCAAATAAACCAGTTTGGAACAATGCTAATAGAGTTAACCATGCCAACCAGTTTGTTCCCAGACCTGTTCAACTAAATAACACTACCAGACCTAACTCTTTTGTTAGTTCTGGTAGACCAAATTTTGGGTCTGGCTACAGAAACTTTAATGTGAATAGGCAAAATGTTAATTATATGAGGCCTAAAGTGAATACTGGTTATGTCAACTCTGTGAGACCCAATGTGAACACTGGTTTTGTAAGACCCAAGCAACCTTTTCAAAAATCTCAGGTGAAAGAAAATTTTAAAAGAACTAATTTTTACAAAGCTCATTCACCTGTGAGAAGACAAGTTGGAAAGCAAACAGCAAAACCTTTAAAGGGAAATGGGGGTTCTGCTGTTAAGACCTCAGCATGTATGTCTTGGGATTCAAACAAAAATAAATCCATGTATATATCCCAAAACAACAGTGGATCAGGTTCAATTAAGAAATTTAAGCATATTGATCCACAAGGCGGACCCAAGCCTACTCAGGCCTGGGTTCCTAAGAGAAACTAATTTCTCTTCTTTTTGTGCAGGATCATCCACTTTGCTATATGGAAGATAGAGGAATACTTGACAGTGGATGCTCTGGGCACATGACTGGTAACAAGAACTATCTTAATGATTTCCATGAATTCGAGGGAGGTTCTGTTACTTTTGGAGGAAGCAAGGGACAGATAACTGGTAAAGGAAGAATCATTGTGGGCAACATAGAATTTGACAATGTATCTTTTGTGAAAGAACTTGGGCAGTTCAACCTTTTCTCAATATCACAGATTTGTGATACTCAGCATAAGGTGCTTTTTACTGAAACTGATTGTCTTGTGTTGACTCCGGACTTTAAAATGCCTGAAGAACATCAAATTCTTCTTAAAGTTCCCAGACAACACAAAATGTACAGTTTTGATATGAAAGCATCTAATCCTGCAAAAGGTGCTACCTGTTTAATTGCAAAAGCTACATTGGATGAATCTAAGTTGTGGCACAGAAGGTTAGGCCATGTGAATTTCAAAAATATGAATAAACTTGTGAAGAATAACCTTGTGAGAGGTTTGCCTTCAAAATTGTTTAAAAATGATCATACCTGTGTGGCTTGCAACAAGGGAAAACAACATAGGGCATCCTGTAAGGTTAAATTAGAAAGATTAATCACTGAACCTTTGCATACCTTACATATGGATCTTTTTGGCCCTACATCTGTCCATAGTATAAATCATGCATGCTATTGCCTTGTCATTACAGATGATTGTACTAGATATTGTTGGGTGTTCTTTATGTCTAGGAAGGATGAAGCTACCCCTTTGATTCAAAATTTCATTAGACAGATTGAAAACCTTATTGATAAACGAGTCAAAATCATTAGGAGTGATAATGGCACTGAATTTAAAAGCAAGAGCATGCTAGATTTTTGTGGTAATAAAGGAATTAAGCAACAATTCAGTAATGCAAGAACTCCTCAGCAAAATGGAGTTGCTGAGAGAATGAACAGGACACTTATTGAGGCAGCTAGGACTATGCTTGCAGATTCACTTTTACCTACTACATTTTGGGCTGAAGCAGTCAGCAATGCCTGCTACATCTTTAATAGGGTTAGAGTGACTAAGCCTCAAAATAGAACTCCTTATGAGCTTATGTTTGGCCACAAACCAGTTGTTAGCCATATAAGACCTTTTGGGTGTCATGTTACCATTCTTGATACTCTGAGTGTTCTTGGAAAATTTGAAGGAAAGTCTGATGAAGGGTTCTTACTTGGGTATGCATTAAACAGTAAAGCCTTTAGGGTTTACAATTTAGTATCCAAGAAAGTAGAAGAAAATCTGCATGTAAACTTTCTTGAGGAAAAACCCAATGTCAAGGGAATTGGTCATAGGTGGATGTTTGATATTGATTATTTGACTGATTCTATGAATTATGTTCCTGTCTCCAAGGAGAATCAAATTAACCCTATTGCAGGTACCCAAGAAGCTACTAACATTGCAGGTACCAAAGATTCTTCAAATTCAGGGAACATTGATGATATGGCTGAGCTTGTTGTGATTCCCTCTACAGAGAACAAGTCTGATGCAGGTGAAGCAGTAATCAAGGATTCTTCACCTCAGAAAACAGACTCTGAAGTTAAGTCTGGCAAAGTCAAATCCCCTAGCATTACCAGTACTTCACTTTTTAAGTCTGGTAGTGATGTTCTACCAGACCTTACTTCAAATGCTGAATGTGCTGATTCTAAGATGCCAGAACTTGAAGTATTTCCTAATCCTAATGAAGGTGTTTTTGATGGGGCTTCCTATGATGAAGGAGGTATTATTACTGATTTCAACAACTTACCCACTGAAGTGGAAGTAAGTCCAACCCCACTCTCAGGATCCACACCATTCATCCCAAAAACCAAATAATTGGTAACCCCAAGTCTGCTGTTCAAACAAGAAGTAGAGTGCACCATCAGTCTGCTTCTCTTGCACTCATTAGCCTGATCAAGCAACAACAAAGGGTCAACCATAAGGACCAGCAACATTGCTTATTTTCTTGCTTTCTTTCTCAAAGTGAACCCACTACAGTTTCTGAAGCTTTAGGGGAGGAAAGTTGGGTAGAAGCCATGCAAGAAGAGTTGTTGCAGTTCAAGCTACAGAAAGTATGGGTTCTTGTAGACCTACCTTATGGAGCTAAAGTTATTGGTACTAAATGGGTCTTCAGGAATAAAAGGGATGAAAGAGGGGTAGTTGTAAGGAACAAAGCAAGGTTGGTAGCCCAAGGATACAAACAGGAGGAGGGCATAGATTATGATGAGGTTTTTGCTCCTGTGGCAAGGATTGAAGCTATCAGGTTATTTTTGGCCTATGCATCATACATGGGATTCAAGGTATATCAGATGGATGTCAAAAGTGCTTTTCTTTATGGCACTATTGAAGAAGATGTGTATGTACATCAACCTCCTGGCTTTGAGGATCCTGCTAATCCCAATCAAGTGTATAAGGTTATTAAAGCTCTGTATGGTCTTCGTCAGGCTCCTAGAGCTTGGTATGAAACTCTTTCAGAGTTTCTTGAAGAACATGGATACATCAGGGGTGTAATTGACAAGACATTATTTATCAAGAGAGATCAGAAGGATATTATTCTTGTCCAAATTTATGTGGATGATATCATTTTTGGATCCACAAGAAAGTCTTGGTGTGATGAATTTGAAGGTTTAATGAAAAGCAGGTTTGAAATGAGCTCAATGGGAGAACTTACATTTTTCTTGGGACTGCAAGTTAAGCAAAAGGATGATGGACTTTTTATTTCTCAAGACAAGTATGTTGCAGAAATTTTGAAAAAGTTTGAATTCTCAAATGTAAAGGCAGCAGTCACTCCCATGGAGAACAAAGTGCCTTTAACAAAGGATGAAGATGCTGCTGATGTAAATGTGCATCTTTACAGATCCATGATAGGTTCCCTCATGTATCTTACTGCTTCTAGACCTGATATTATGTATGCAGTTTGTATTTGTTCACGTTTTCAGGTTCAACCAAAGACTTCACATCTTAATGCTGTGAAGAGAATCTTTAGGTACTTAAAGGGCAAACCAAATTTGGGTCTTTGGTATCCTAAGGAGTCAGCTTTTGATCTGACAGCTTATTCAGACAGTGACTATGCTGGTGCAAGTCTGGATAGGAAATCAACAACAGGAGGTTGTCAGTTCCTTGGAAGGAGGTTAATATCTTGGCAATGCAAGAAGCAGACGATTGTGGCTAATTCAACTACTGAGGCTGAGTATGTAGCAGCTGCTCATTGCTGTGGACAAGTTTTGTGGATTCAGAATCAGATGCTAGACTATGGTTTGAATTTTATGAATACTGTTATCCACATAGATAATAAGAGTACTATCTGTATTGTTAAGAATCCAGTATATCACTCTAAAACTAAGCATATAGAAATAAGGCATCACTTCATTAGGGATTGCTTTGAAAAGAAGTTGATTAGAGTGGAGAAAATACATACAGATTTTAATGTTGCTGACCTGTTAACTAAGGCATTTGATGGTCCTAGGTTCAATTACCTGGTAGTTAACATTGGTATGATGAACCCCTAGTTTGAATTAAGGGGAGGTTTGGCCTAAGGGGAGGTCAAACTGTGAAGTATGTAAAATATGAATACTTACCAGCATTTAGGTTATTTTTAAGTTTTGTAGTTTTGATTTTAGTTTTGTTAATGATGTGATAAAAAAAAAAAAAAAAAAATTAGTTTGTTTTATCTATATCTTTTATTTCTTTTATAGGCAATGCTGGTTTAAGTATATTTTCACAAGTTGTTGAGTGAGATTATTGGAACTTCTCACTTGGTGAAGGTGCTTTGCACTAACACATCAAAAGGTTATCAGTCCACCTTGTCTCATCAACACAAGGACTGGCTAATCCTGAGCAAACGGCTAACAGGTAAAGATTGCTCAAATCCGTTTATGGCTGACAATTTGCCAAAAATTGTATGGTATTCAACTCACCATATCTAAGATAAGTGAAGAGTTGGCTAGCCCACAAGGTTATGGCTTGTGGTAAAGGCTGTGAAAAACCATAAATGGTAATCAATTCACCATGATGAGGTGCTTTTCCATCAAAGAATTGACTAGTCCAGAAGCAAACGGCTTTTGGTAAAGACTTAACAAATCCGTTGATAAGCTGATGATTTGCTTAAAATCATATGGTTATCAGTGTACCATGGTCTTACACACCAAAACATTTGGCTACTCCAGTAGTAATGGCTATTGGTAAAGAGACATCAAATCCATTAAATTTCAATGATTCACCTCTCACAGGTGTTAACACACCTGGAAGTGATGAGAATAGCTATGAAACTTAATATGAATTGATGTACATATAGTCATTGTTGCTGCCAAGTCCATATCAGAAGAGCTTATCAAGATTCAAGCTGCTAGAAAGGAACAAGACCTAAATACATTTCAAAGTGTTCAAGATTCAATCCTCAGAAGGCTAAATCAGAAGAACTTGAAGTTCATGAAGCATGAAGATCAAGTTAGGGGAGGATTGTTGGGAATTATGATGCATATCAAGAACAGACTACTTAGGTCTGGTAGTTTACTACTTAGGTCTGGTCGTTTACTGAGTTAGGTCTGTTTGTGATTTAGGTCTGGTTATGTAAAGTTAAGTCTGGTAGTACATGTTAAGTCTGGTTGACTTATAAAGTCTGGTCTGGTCGTGAAGATAGGAAAGTTTGTTAGAGTTATATTAGGAAAAGATACAATGCGTGTATGTATCTTTATAGAAGATTTGTGTATATCTTTTGTGTCATCTAGGGTTTCCTTGTGTTATAAAAGGATCCCTAAAGTTTGTTAGTAAGCGTGTGTGAGTTGTACGAATTGATAATAGTGAATATCAATATACGAAGTTAGTGATATCCCTGCTTGTGTTCTTAATTGTTCTTGTTAAGATTCCGCATTAACATTAACAATCACTTAGGGTTTCTCACTTAGATTGGTTCGGATTTATCCTAACCATCTACTAGGTATTCAAAACTACTTAGTGATCCATATACAATTTGTGGACCAACAAATGCTAACACACATATATCCTGCAAATTGGTGTCATAATGCTGTTTCAGATTATCCACAATGTCTTCACAACAACAACAACCACTTCCACCTATCACCAAAGCTGAGTTATTCCCACAAGGATTCACGGCTAAGTATGGCAAGAACAATTCAAGAGTGGTCTTCGACAACATCAAGTGTGCTGAACCAAGTTGTCGCATTGTCATCGAAATCCTCAAAAGACATGAATGCCGTAGTATCTTGGAAGATTCAGATAGTATTCCTGAATTATACATCCATCAGATGTGGAGCACTATCAAACCAGATGACAATAACAAGTTCTTCACATGCACTCTTGACAGAAAACAAGTCAAAGTCACTCCAGCACATCTACGTGAAGCTTTGTCTCTACCAAATCCACCAGATACCTCACGACAATACTGGCCTTCACCCACTGAACAAGACATTCTCAACTTTCTCATTGGCATTGGATATGATGTAGATCCAAATCTTCCACTCAACATTCTCTCAAATATCAATGCCAAGTCCATTCCTCAACCATGGAGAGCAATGTACTACATTCTGATCCGATCAGTGTCTGGAAGAGACAGTGGACACGAACATCCAAGACTCTCTCATGCTCAACTCTTCTGGGGATTTGTTACCAAACACAACCTTGATTTTGCTGCTATTATCTGGGAAGATCTTATGTTTCAAATGCATGGTCAACACAGAAAACCACTGACCAAAATCCCATTTGTCCGTTACACTAAGTTACTGATCAGTCTTCTCCTTGATAAGCATCATGATATTTCTAATCGACCCGAAGACAGAGAAAGACATGTGATCAAGATGGACACAGATTTCAAATCAGTATACTTTCCAAAGGATAGCACTCACAAACAAGATCTTAAGCTGTTTGATGTTCTACTTACTGATGAAGTCAAGGAAACTCCTGCTTACGAAGATTATATTCAAGCTTATGAAAAGAAGCTTGTCGGCATCACTAAAATGACTGAGGGAACAGGCTCTTCCAAGACTCGTTCCAAGAGTAGTAGAGCTAGCAAAACTGGAAGTGCATCAAGTGCTCCAAAGAAACAACCCCCAAGCAAGAGGAGAATTATTAAGACTGCTCCAAAACCAAAGATTGAAGACATTGGTATTCGTGATGAATCCTCTGAATCCTCTGAAGATACTGAACCAGAAATAGAAATACTTAATGAACAAGAAGCTGAGTTTCAAACAGAGCTTGACTTAGAGAATGCTGCTAAGGCTAGTATTAAGCAGAAGAAGATTGATGAAGAAAGAAGAGCAAAACTACAGAAGAGAATTATGAGGGAATTGGAAGAAAAGAAGAAGGAAGAGATTGCTAAGGGAGCAGGAGGATCAGGAGTCATTCCAGCACCAGTTTTATCCTCTCATCCGGTTAATCAACCCGGTGTCTCACAACCTTCCACAGTTCAGCCAGATACGGTTAATCAACCCGCTATGGCTACATCTACGGTTCCCCCTCCTCAATCAAGCTCGGTTAATCAACCCGACTTGGAGAATCAAACACAATCTGAGTCTGAAAAGATAATCTTTACAGAAAATGAAATTTCCGATTCAATGTTTGATGACATCCCACATCAAGAGGAGGTACATCACCATGCTGACACTGATGAATGGGGAAATTCTGATGAAGAAAAAGAAATTACTGGATCAAAGGCTACAGAAGCTGCAAATGAGCTGGAGGCACTTGATGAAGCAGAAAGGAAAAGAAAGGAAGAAATGGAAAGGAAACAAAAGGAGGATGAGGAAGCAGATAACTACATTATCTCTCCATTAAATGATCCATTTAATAAATCTCCTCAACAACAACCACGAGATCAAACTCCTCCCATTCCTTCTCCCAAACCTATCTCACCTCCTAAATCACCTCCCAAGCATCAAACTCCTCCAGTATCACCAAGGAAATCTCCAAGACCTTCATCTTCATCTCACAAGGATTCTGCTTCTCCTAATTCATCATCATCTATACCATCACTCACTCCATCACCATCAAAGTCACCACCAAACAAAGGCAAAGCAACAATGACAGATAGAATCAGAGCAGTCATGAAGGGCAAACATATTAGTAAAATTGCCAAAGTCACAAGAGTTGAAGTTCTCTCACCAATATCCAGGCAAATTAAGAAAGCAGCCAAACTTGCTCAAGCAAGAAGAGAGAGCAAGTTGCAAGAACAACTGACAGAGATGAAAAATCTTGTCAAGGATCTGTCTGATCAAGTAAAGGAGATGCAAGAAACAAAGCAGAATATGGATGAGTTTCTTTCTTTCGATATAGAAGATAATATCAAAAGTAAGACAAGACATTATGTCAAATGTTTTACTACTGATCTACAGAAGAATATTAACGAGAATGTCAATGCTCAACTTGATATCAAGGTCAAAGAAGCAATCATCCTCAATTCTAGCTTCAAGCAACTCAAAGACTTTACCACTGCAGAACTTGAACATGAACTTCTCAACAGATTCCAGGCAATAACATCTTCTTCTCCTGAAGAAATCAGTCTCATAAATTCTATTAAAGCACACATTGAGAAGGTTTCTTGCAAAGTGGCCGCTGACAAGGGTAAAAGGATTCGTGATGACGACAATGAGGATCTTGATCCAAATTCCATACAAAAGAAACAAAAGACTATGAGTGGATCTGGTATTCACATTCAGGAACCACCAGAACAAAGAACTTCTTCACCATCTCCAAATCATCAAGAATCTGGTCCAAAGGAAACTGAGCATCACTTTGAACACTTCATCAATGATGACATCGAGTTTCAACCACAAGATGATCCACCTCAATCACCTCCAAAACCAGCAAAATCTAAACCTTCCAGCAGTAAGAAATCTTCTGGAGAACCAGCTGTGATTACATGGTTAGATACTGACGAAGACTTACAAGGAAACGACTGGTTCGACAATCTTGCAAAGGCTCAAATCAACGACGACGAAGCTTCAAAAATAGAAGATAGCACGTTTGAATACACTCAGAAAGTCAAACATGCGTTCAACATTAAGAAGATGACTAAAAGAGAGCTTCGTAGGGTCAAAAATGATGCCTTTACTCTTTTAAAGGATAAATCTGCAAGTGCTGCTGAGTTGGAATATCATTTGGAGAACATTGCTAGGGCATTATCCAAAGACTTCGATTGGACAAATCCAGATGTATTCAGGGAAGGTGGTCTTGACAGTAAGAAACGTCCATACATCACTGACTGGACAAAACCACTTCCGGTGATACGACCATACCATGGAATGTCAGAAATTCCATTCGCATTCTTCTTCAATCAAGATCTGGAATTACTTGTACATGGGGCTTCTAGTAAAGTCAAATATGCTACCTCAATTACCTTCACTCCTGCTGCGAACTACACAAATCCTGCCATTGAAGAAGAAGCTAGACACCGTAAACTCTTCATCAACAAAGTTGCAAAATATGATCGTGATGCTGAACTTGGAATTCACCACTGGTTTGACAAACGTAAATCGTGGTACAAGTACAAGCTTGGTCTCATGGCATCTCGTGAAAAGGTGTTCAGTGATCTTCGCATCAAGGCAGTAATTGATGCCAAAGGATCACAAAAGCTTGGCTACACGTTCATTACTGAGATCAAGGTTCGCAGACAAGATGATCTTATTTACACGTTCAATGAAGCAGATTTTCCTGAACTCAATCTCAACGACATTGAAGATTTATATTTGATGAAAGTACAAGGGAAGCTGAATCATCTTAACCCTACTCTTCTGTATGCATTTAGCACGGCTATATGTCACTTCATCAGAAGAACGGTTATCAAAGAACGTGTTGAGGATCTTCAACTTGGAATTGAAAGTTATCAGAAGAAGTTGAATCTTACGGAACCCATGTTTACTCTTACTGACAACAAGGAGCCTCAGTACTTGCTGAAGAACGACCCTGTCTTCGGATTCGTCTACAGAAGTGCCACAAACACTAACCGTTTCATGCCACTTAAAGAGATTCACAAGTTCTGTGATGACACTCTGAAGAATGTTCGAGATGGGTTAGTTACACGAGTTCAGGATCAAATATTGAAGAAGCACAAGAAATGGAATCATCAACAGCTCAGGCAGGTTAAGAATTTTATCTGGTCGATCGAAGAAAGGCTCTACCGAAGGGATCAGATGAGGAGATTGGAAACTTATGTTGGTGGTCGTCCTCCATTTGCCATCCGATTGTTTCAGAGGACAAATCCAAAATTCACCACTTTTGGCAAAGGCGGTTAATTGTAAGAATTTGATTTCAATATTCATTATTCATTCATAATTCTTACCTATATGACTGTTATACGACTACGGCTTGTGCACACATAACAGTGTACAACCCGGACCCCAAAGAAAGGACCCTGAGGTACGCTTCAGTGCCTCAATCCTGAAAAAGGAGCGAAAGCTTCTTACTTATGAGCAGAATTAAAACCAGAATGTTTTCTAACGTTTTTTCCAAACATTCTGCTCATAAGAACAAGTATTCCCTTGTTAAGGGGGAGTATTTGAAAAACATGATCTTTGTTCAAAAAAGAATTATCACTGTTCTTGAAACTTCTTTCCTAAAACTCAAAAACAGCATATTTTAATCATAAACGTTTTCCAAAAACATCATGAGTATGCTATTTTTGAGGGGGAGAAGAAACAGATGATTAAAATATGATGTCTCATTTGCTGGAATCTCGTGTGTTCAAACTCAGAATTGACCCTCGAATTGACGAATAGGAAAGTCAGTAGTCGAAAGGACATGTCCCGGACGGGTAATAATTTCAAGCCAGTTTATCTGGTGATGTAAGCGTGTCTCGCAAAGGACGTGTCTGAGTAGAATGTACCGATTTCGAGCGATAATCTCTGAATCTGATCTGGACGGGTAATAATTTCAAGCCAGTTTAACTGGTGATGTAAGCGTGTCTCGCAACGATCAGGTTCATTGAAAGTCAATCAATTCAAAAAGTGCCAGCTCTTCCCGGCATGTGCAAATATCAAATTTATTACTTATGCGCACATGTTAAGGGGGAGTATTTCTGAAAATCATCAAACTCTCAAGGTGTCAACAAAATGTCTTTACAATTATCGACACTTTGAGAGATTTTCAATGGTTTTGGTTTTATGGCATCATTAGGATAGTCATGGAGTTATAAGGTGACTAAGGTTAGGGAAAACCGTCCTATGATCCGCCAGAGCCGGAGGGATCTACCCAAGGACAATACCAATAGTTTAGAACTAGAAAGTCCTAGGTATGATATAAAAAGGAGAAAATGAATGAACGGAGAAAGAAGGGGTTGAAGAATTAAAAAGAAAAGCAAAGAAAAGGGTGAAAAGAAATAGCCCTCCATTTGTTCAACCTTAGGGCAGACACCGGGTTCAATTCATAATCTACTGGTTGATGAGCATCACCGGTATTGAAGACCAAAGACGTCATGGACCCAGTGACGCACTAATAAACCTTCTAAAGCCACTCAAGTGTCTCTCAAAAGACATTTGTTTCATTCACACGGAGAACCCTTCATAATCTATCGACCTCTCATTACGAGAGTGTTGATATTGAAAAGGAGGCAATCTGCTCCACGCCTCCGATGACCAAACAAATGTGCACTTATTGAGTCTAGAGCCATGAGATTCATAAAAGATCTCTTAGGTACACTTAGTATTACTCTGCTGTTCTACATCATGGGCAGCGGATGTAAAATTAAGAAAGTGTCCTTCGCAGATCTCAGCAATCTGCCAAGAACATTCATGAGAGAAGTCACAATTGTGATTATCAATGATTGAATGGAAATCCTGCCAGAGCAACATCAAACAACTCTGTCAGCAGGTCACTTCGGTAACTCCTTGTGGGTTACGCTTAGTGTTTGCTCCAAACGGTCTACAGTCGTGGGGTGATCTCCAGCGACTCACTGAATCGTGGGTGCACTTCGGTGTGTCCGTGTAATCCCTTTCGGGGGAATCCGGTTCAGAATGGTCTGGGTTAGGATTTGAGAAAGTCTTCACACTATGCTGTTGATGATCTCAAGTCTGAGCCTGTAAGTACCGGTTGGTTCGTGCTGTTGCTGCTGTTGCTGCTGCTGCTGCTGAGGAGCTGGAGTTCAACCATCAAGACTCCATCATGTTCATATCTTGAAGAAATGTTCTCTCAAAGACTCAGTAACATCAAAAGTTCAACATATGATATAGGAAAGTCAAAAGTTCAAGCACATCAACCTTTCTCAAGTTTTAAGATTGAAAAGTGAGAACAAGTTGCAGAAAACAAGTCTAAGACATATGAGCATGATGGAGTAGACGAGAAGACGTTGGAGATTGGCAGATAAAGACAACAACATATCATCATTAAACAAGAACAAAGAAACAAAGATTATAAAGACGTCGGAAGCCTAAGAAGCAAAGAAGACGTCGGGCAACATTGATGATCAAGACTTAGGGGGAGATTGTTAGGAACATGTTTTATATAATTACAAGTCTTGTTCATTTATAATGTTGCACGTTTATAAGGACTATATTGTTTGTATTTTTGGACCGGTCCATTAGTAGTCCATGGACCGGTCACATTAGTAAATTTATTCTAGTCACATGCAAGGGAATATTCTTAGAATGATTCCCCCTCCCATTGCCTATAAATACAAGGCAAGGGATACATTTTCATTATTGGTTTTCTTATGTAAGTGCGGAAGCTCTGCTTGTGTATGAATCGAATTAAGTGAAAGCCTTCCATCATTTCTCTTCTCTTCTTATTCTCTTATTTAGTTAATCGTATTTAGCTTATTTCTCTTTTCATACGTAGCTTAAATCTAGATAAGTAGTTCGTGTGTCATTAAGTCATTAATGAGTGTGTTGTTGAGATTATTTACGTGACCTACAAACATGTAATCAACACATGTATGTGTAATGCAAGTAATTTTAAAGAAAAATCACATCTACTACTTGTTTGATTAATATTCCTAAGACAAGATAAACTATCATCTTTTAATACTTACTTTAGGCAAGTATAGGAATAAAGATTTTTCAAGTTGGAGAATGAATATGAGACTATTACTAGTGGTGCTCAATTCAGGCTAAACATGACCATTTCTACGGGTGATTCCACATACCCAACTTCTCTGCTGGAAGCAATTTAACCGTTAGGTTAAATTGAGTTTCTAGTGCAATAAATTATCCAGTAGTCATTCTCATGTCTGAAAGATAGGAATTCCTATTTTTACATATATAAAATATGATAGTTTACCAATTACTTGGCTTAATGAGACTCAACTATTTCTATAAAAACTAATGTGATGAAGATGTCATGTTATACACGTAAATTTGACAAATATGTGTCAACAGATTTTAATCATTGTGTTTGGAATCTGGGGTTGAATGATCTAAAGGGTGACATCCTTTGAGTTGAGTTTAAGTATGTGTTATGCAATTGATTTGATCATCTAAGACCAAGGGATGTGTTTGTGTGTGGTAATGGAATATGTTAAGAACGTTTTCAAGAAAGTTCTTTGGAACAAGAATCTAAGTAAAGTTACCAACTTTAATAGATCTTGTGTGTGTGCAAAATTTGAGTAAGGCTTGTTTATGACATATGCTTGAAAGGGGATAGATACATAAAGTATCTTTCAACAAGTAAGATTATCATACTTATGAAAACAAATATGACACGATGAGGGGGAAGCTCTAGTTCATAGAACTTGCAGATGTTTGTTTAAGATCATTTACCTAATGAGGTGTAATGAAATTTCTTGTAACATAACCATTCATGTTGCAAAGAGAAAATAATATATATGAAAACTAAACATATAATGTTTTTCCGAAACATCATGTTTTCCTAAATAACGATATGAACTCAGAGGTTTGAGTTGGAATTTACTAGATGGTGACACGAGGAATTCACTTGAGTTTCTTATGTATACTTCTCAAGAGTCATTGTTACTTGGGGTGCATGAGGTTGTAATTGAGATTTAACATTTTAACATATGTTGTTAAAATATTGATTTGAGGTTTAATGAAACTTATGCAGAGGTTTGATTACAAAGTATTACCAATACTTTGATGACTTGTTGACTTGTGAAAGTTGTACTACTTAAATCTAGTAGACAATGATAAACATTGAATGTGAACATCATGCTCATTTGAAGGTTCTAATCCTATAGGTGGTAAAGTATGGTTGAATATGTTTAACGCATACTTGATTTGATATGAGTGTTTGGATTAACGGCTTTTTAAGTAATGCATTCAATGATGGTAAGGATAGTGGTGTTGTAGGGATTTGTTGAGCTATGGACAAGGATGAAGACTAATTCTTATGATCCATTGGTTGGTATAACTAGTGGTTGATTTAAAGCTTAAGGCCTAAGACATATTACAAAAGTGAATGCGATGTGATAATGGTGGAAGTACAAGTTTACTTAGGTTACATGGATGTTGAAGGTGACAAGAATAGATACTGATTCTTGTGGTTTACTAGTGGATGAAGTGCTTAGTTTTGTTTGTGACACCTAGGAGCTGAATGTGATGGGATGAAGAACAAATGTTCTAGTTATCATAGGATAAGTGTTTTAACATATGTTGTTAAAATACTTGGGAGTTGATTGTTTCGGATATGACTTTTAATGACTACAATCGTAAGTCAGATATACTTGAATATTTCGGACGAAATACTTAAGTTATCAATCCTACTTTGAGAAAAGGATGACAAGACTTGATAATTACATCTGTGAGTTATGACTCGATGTAAATTGTCTTGAAGGATGACATGTTAACCAAGTGAGGCAACATTCGTGAATACAAGATAATATCAGTCGTGAGTCGGGTTTGTAATTTGTGATATATTTGCAAACAGTGAGTCTGGATTAGTTTGGAAGTTGTCAATTTACAAATCAAGCTAGTGAATGAGTAAAGGACGGGAGGATGCAGTGAATGTGTGTAATGATCACAAATACTCAGTGGTTTACCGAAAAGGTACCTTGGAGCATTTTCATGAAATTTGAAACTGTGATTAGATATGATTATCCTATTTGGTGTTTGGTGAGATGTCCTAATCCTTATTTGAGTGAACATCAGTGATAAGAATCCTAAGAACTAGAATCAATAATTTAAGGATCGGGATTAGTCGGGAATTTTGAAAAAGTTACTGTTGAGACTGACGGATCCAATCGACAACAAGTGCGGATCCCATATTTGGGTTCCGCAGAATCTGCAGGGTGAGGAATGGCGGAGCCAAAGTGTATAACAGACGGAACCAAAATTTGGGATCCGTCATATCCGCCATGTGGAAGTTCTAATTCTTAACAGAGAGATATGCATATTTTACGTTACTCGCTTAAATCCCAGAAGTTCTCCTAAAACATATGTAACAACTAATATATGATGGAATGAAAATAAAAACACAAGTTCTAACTTACGTTTACACATGAATTAATTTGATGATAATAACTTACCATAAAAGTGGTTAAGCCAAACGGTGGCTTAAACATGGAAAATTGATAACAACGCGTGTTATCATCCTGCATGACATGGTTAGTACACATAAAAGTTTTAACAACAAGATAATATCCTAAAGGCATAACAATTCAACATACCATAGTTTCAAATTGTTTGTACCAAACACTCTTTTTCAAAGTTAGTATATGTTTACACGTTTTAACACTAGAGCAAGAGTTTGTGCAAGACAATACTATTCAAGACACTAAACTAGTTACACTTAATTCTCATTCCTAAGCAAGTTATGCAAGGTTTTTACATAACATATGCAAACAAAAATATCTAAAACAAACACAGTTTATCAACTTAGTGTACAAGATCTAGCAAAAGACCTATTGTGCATCAAATAAGCAATTGCTAAACAAGCAAAAAATTGTCATGGCAAAACACTTATGTATTTCCTATCAACAAATTCAATCACAATTACCAACAGGCAAATCACATGTATGCAAATAACTTAGAACATATAGTCACATAGCATAGTATAAATGAAAAGATACTTTTCGTCACTTTGTGTTTAAATATGACGATGTATGCCAAGCTTGATTTGTTTCCTTTATATTACCAATTTTTTTAGTTTCAAAAGAAATCATATCAATGTTCAAAGAATACTAACTTACATTGCCCGACGTAAAAGTTTAAGTTACTGTGTCAAAATGAAACTTAATATATTGAACAGGTTGTAGTATTTGATTTGTTTTACCTACTTCAATTTAGATTTAGGACTTGAGATTATTTTTAGATGAAAGTAGACTTAATTCCCTTCTAAATGATAGGTGGCACGACTTCTACGGACTTACGGTTAATTAGTTATGATTTTTTGAAGTTTAACAAAAACTGTACACTGAACAGGCGGATCTGGCGGCTCCTTTTTGAGGGATCCGCCCATTGTGTGATTTGAATCCACCGGGACCTGTACCAGATTCACCTAAACTCGTATTTTGACATAAGAAAAACGTGTAGGACTTGCTAGACTTAATATTAAACATATATTACACATATTTAACAACATTTCTAATTATGTGACTTATCTAAACACTTACGAAGAGATTTTTCAACTACATTAATAGCTATTCCAAATGCTCCTTTAAAACCCGTATTTTTCGTAAATTAGCTTTACACACACAATTTGACACTTAATCTTTGTAAGAAATCTTTTCTCTTGATTTTTCAAAGACATCTTCAAGCTTGTATACAAAGTAATATTTAACAACAAAATTTCTAAGTATACTTTGCGAAACATTTTTCATATTACATTCTGCTTCAATGGTAATTTGATACATAGATCGTACTTCATTTTAAAAACCATTTGTTTTGAAAATGAGAGCCACGTGGCTCTGATACCAATTGTGAAAACGTAGAGGGGGGGGGGGTGAATACGTTTACAGTTTTAAAATCTTAAAACTTGTTGTATCAAATTTCCGTCTAAGCTTGTTCTAATATGAAAGATGTTAAGTGTAGTTTATGATCAGTATACACTTAACCAAGTTGTCACATATGTATGATCAACAAATCACAACACAAGTAAACATATATAATGCAAACATAAAGTAAAGCGATAAGTAAAAGAAAGCGCAAATCGAACACGATGATTTATAGTGGTTCGGTCATGGAGCTCCTCTCCGCCCTACTCCACTCCCCGAGTACCCAACTCGAGAGTTACTTCACTAGATCAATAAGCTCCCTTCTCGGCGGAGAAAACCTTACACACGTCGCTTACACTTTTTCCGGTACAAAGCTAAATACCGGGTTCTAGTTCGAGGTAGAACCAACCTAACGTCGCCTATACAGTTACCGACACTAAGCTAGATGTCGAGTTCTTTACCAAGGGTACAACCACTCCCTACGTCGCTTAACCTTTTTCCGGTACTAAGCTAGATACCGAGTTCTTTACATGGGTACAACCACTCCCGCTATGTTTTATGGCCCAACATAGAAACCTTGTGTTTTATGGCACAAACAAATAAACCACCTAATCTAATATGAATGGATTACAATGATGATCCATGACATAAATGGGTCATGGATATGAATGGCTAATCTAAATGAATTTCCATTGATAGGAAGCCTTCAATGTATGAAGATCACAAGCTCCCTAAACTTGTTGTGATGGATCTTCATGTATGCAAGTGAGATCTACATGAGCTTCTCAAATGAGAAATCTTCTTGGTGGATCAGGAAGTATGCTATGGATGATGTCTCATGATCTTGAGCTTGCTTCACAGGATCACTAACAATGTATGCTTACAACATAATGAAAGTTAGTAACATTATGATCATTATGTTAAGGGTGATTAATGTATGGATCTACATGGTTTTCTACTGATCTAAGTGTGTGAAAAGAGTAAAGGGAATGTGTGTTCTTATGGCTTAAAACTATGGGCAAACAATGAGCTTCTATTTATAGGCAAACTGAATGAACAAGTGACGGATCCGGCGGATCCCATAAATTGGATCCGCCAGTGTATGGCTTTGGATCCGTCGGTGCAGGCCAGCTAATAGATTTCCAAATCTTGCACAATCTTTCCATATCTTTGTCAAGTCACATCAAGATCTTTCAAAGTCAACTTAGTAGCTTGAAGATCTATACAAGATATTACCTAAATCTTTCCATATCTACCAAAGTCAACTTTGTTACTTAAGAATCTTTCCAAAATATATTTCAAATCTTCCTAAGATTTTCTAATGAGGTATGCCATGATGTCATGTGTATATTTCCATTTTAAGATTTAAAATGTAAATAATCTAAATGTATATATGTATGTAACATGTATCCTAGTGATCATGTAGCATGTATCTACTAGCTTAACTAATATATGTTTACCAATATGTATCATGTTAGTTTGACACCTAAAGTGTATTTATCCTATTTATCTTAGGAAACATGACAAATGAGGTTCTAAGTAGAATGGTTAGCCTTTTTAAAATACTTAATGACCTAGCCGTATTTTAAACATTCTAAATGGTTTGTTAAGGGTTTGATCATAATGCCACATAACAAACATGTACGAACCTGTGTTGTATCATATGAGGACTCGAGAGGTGTTGAATGTATGTTGAGACAAGATATGATTACAAGTAACTCGTACATTTTGCGTCATGTACCAAGTTACATGTTTGTCATCAATCAAAACAAACGAGACTGCTTGCACTAACACTTTGATTATTCTCTACACCAAACTAATCCTTCAACCATTTCAAAATCCTCTCAAATCTTATCCCCAACATTCTCTTAATATTCCCTTACACCTTTAGTACTTCCATGTACTTCTTGTCTCCTACATACCCACACCATATCTTCCAAACATTCCCTTCTCAACATTCGAATCCAACCACTAAGATTTCACCACCTCATCATCTTCTTCATCCAACCCTCCATTTCAAAAGACAAATAAACCTTCACCACAAATCACCTCAAACTCTCCAACATTCATATTTCAAATTTTGAATCCAAGCCAAAGGCTCCCCATCTCTTCACAATCACATCCTTATCCAACTCACTCTTACACACATACAACTCACTTCCTCACATACAACCTCCCTCACTCTCTACCTCTTCTCAATTCAAATTTGAATTCCTCACATAGGCTCCCCATCACATCCTTCTTACACATGCCAACTCAACCTTATCTCTTCACTCACTCACACTTCAACAACTATATTTCAAATTTGAATTTCAAACTTAGGCACCCTTCCATCACATCAAATCTAACTCATCCAAACTCATCTCAACCCTCCATCTCACCCTTCTCTCCAAGTTTGGAATATTCCCTTGGATATCCTCTTAACCTAACCATGCATTCTCATCTTACTCAACCATGGTTCACCTTAACCCAACCTCACTCTCTCTTCCCTCTCACACATTTGAATTTCAAATTCAAATCTTCCCTCTCTAACATCCACACTTCCTTTCCAAGCAAAGGAATATTCCCTTGGCATATTCTTCTCTTATCTCTATGCCAAGTAAGGAATACCCAAACTACCCCTATCCAATTATCCCTTATACCCTTCTCTCTTTGATAATTGGTTTGGCTTAAACACTTCACAAAACATTTTTACAAATTGGCTATTTGATTTGGTAGACCTTGAGGATGAATAATGTAAAAGT